>JAOTQJ010149459.1:0-78000 GCA_025642045.1 Solanum sejunctum
TATGTATATATGATTATATGTAATCTATTCCATGGGATTTGACGTAGCACCGAATGGGTCATGAGGTGGGGTTCAGTAAGAAAATCTTAGTAAGAATCTCTTGATTCATTAATTATGTGCCACTAGAGGATCCCTTGTAGATTATGGCTAGTAAATCCATGTAGCCCCCCAAAGTTAAAGTTAATGATGTGCATAGATAAAGTTTTGGAGTTCTACCTTAGCAAGTAGATTCTCTATTTCCCAATGGGAGAAGTTTATTAGATTTTATATAGTAGCTCACATGGTCTTATTGTCGATTATGGAAATTTCCCACAAAATTATTATATCACTTTGAGCCTTCAATTATTTTGATGTCAAGACCTCATCGTATGATCATCTTTTACATCATGCCTATGTGATTGTCGTCATGCATCGTGTATCATGCTATCTATGTTATATGTATCTATATCCATGTACATCATGCATTCCTCATAACATAGTATATTTCAATATACCAATGCATATTTTATACTTTTAATAATGTAGGGTCTGGTGTTTCTTCTTCTTGAGGCATTTAGTGAAGATTCTCAAAGACATTATGGTGAGTCCTCATGCTTTGAGGGCAAGCCAATGACCCTTTACCTATGTTTGTTTTTTTAGCTTCTATTGATACTTTGAGACTATGCTATTCTATTACTTTTGAGGGTGAGTTAGGAACATGTCCATATTGCCTGTCTATTCTATGCTATATTTAGAGTCATGATTGGATAATGTATAAAAACCTATGATCTACATCTCTTTTTGAATAAATTGCTCTTTCTTTTCTGATGTTCATACGAGGTGCATGCCCTTTTTCCCATATAGCTTGTGCTTGAGGCTTTTGTCACCTTATGAATGTTTGTTGATATGCTAATATCGCTTGGTTGGGGTCCTTCGCGTTCCAATTAGCATGTCACGTCTAAGGCCTAGCTTGGGTTTTGACACTAACCTTCCTTAAGCCTATATTACAAGCCTTGTTGAAGTCCATTGTAATCTCCAGCCATTTTTTTTGAATCCATCATTGATTGAAAATAAGGGCTAAATATAACGACCCCAAAAAGTGCCAAAAATTGTGCTTCAAAAGTGCTCGAAATCGTACTTTCCATATATCTCAAAGTCCATGCGTTATTTTGGAAATACAACTTCATATTCTTATTTAGGGGGTCAAATTTAGAGGGAAAAACATCTAACCCTAATTTCAGAGTGAATGATTCACAATGTTGATTTCTAAAGTGATGAATTCCAGAGAGCAGTCCACGTTATATGCTCGATGCGCCTCTATACAATTTCTGGCCAGTCTTTTCAAGTTCAGTCCAAGACTTTTAAGTCTTGGTCCTGAGCCTTTCCATCAAGCAATCGGGGGTTTTGTGCTCTGGCACCATGGGTGGTAGGGTGCAACGATCCACTAACCTATTAGGGGGTTTGTACTCCGGTACCATGGGTAGTAGGATGCGATGATCCACCAACCTATCGAGGGGTTTGTATCTTAGTAACCTATCAAGGGGGTTTGCACTCCGATCTCCAAGGGTGGTAGGGTGTGACGATCGATGAATAGTTTAGTGGTCTCTTCTTGCACATAGATTATATTCTATGTAAGCATATTTTACTTAAGCATTGATCATACATGCCATATTGTTACTATGCTATCTATTGCTTACTCTATGCATATTGACTATGATGCCTATCTTTTTTTGCATTGCATCCTACATACTTAGTACATTTAAATTTACTAACACTCTATGCTTACTTGATGTCACCTTGTAGGAACTAGAGCACCATTTGATCATCATGCTCGTCCACGTAGCTACTACGATATTACTCAAGCTAGGTGGTAAGTCCTCCATTTTGGGGACTATGTTCTATGTTCTTATGTTATGTATTGCTACACTCTATCTCTATTGTATATTTTGACTTTAAGGGTGAGCCAATTGCTTGTCTTGGCCCCCACTATTATCTAAATAGTAGAGGTATTATTGGACAAGATATGTATCTAAGCTATGAGACTTGGCTCTCTTGTTTCTTGATTTTATGATATGGAAGTCTACCCTTAGTCCCAATTCCCTTTATTTACGCTTATCTCTTCTTGTCAATTTAATTGCTTCTGCGACCAAGGATGTGTAATAATATGCTATGAGGCTTGTTTGGGGTTCCTTCGAGTTCCCCATTTGCCAATTACTTCTAGGCCCTAAGCTTGGATCGTGACAAAGATGGTATTAGAGCACTAGGTTGTTAGGTTCTCTGTGTCCAACACACCGCGTCGATTAGAGTCCTATTCATAGTTATGAAGCTGACCACGACTATGAATAGGAGGCTATGAGGCATTCTAGAAAATGTTTCCCTTCTTCATGATCTATGTTATGCGATAGAGTTAGGTCCCCTAGGGCTTATTGCTAATCCCTAATTGTTATATTACAAGATAAGTCTCAAGCGACTCAAGGTAGTGATATGATGAATGTGAAGGTTTGCAATGCTCTATAGGTATTGGCCAAAGCGATGGCAAAGTTGGCAACTCACCTCGATTAACAAGTGAGTGCCCCCACGACTTCAGTTAGTAAAGAGAGAGGTAGTGAGGCCAAGAGGACCTATCTTGTAGGAAAGTTCCATAACTCCAAAGATAGAGGTGGTGTGGCGCCTTATGTTAAGTGCCCAAAATGTGGTAGGCCCCATTATGGCCCATGCTTGAAAGGTATTGACACTTGTTATAGTTGTGGAGAGTTAGGTCATAATGTAAAGTATTGCCCTCGTAAATGCAATAAAAGCAAAGAAGGTGATAATGGGATGACTAATCCAAAGTACCTTACATTTAGGAAGGATCGTAGTGGCCCATGTTGGAGGAACACAGGTGTATGCTTGGGGTGTGCTGAGACAGGCCACATAATTCTGTATTGCCCATATGGTCACTACAAGAGTAAAGGTGGTGATGCTGCTCAAGAAGCTCAAGGAAGGGATATGGCGCCTGATGTTGCTATCGGTATGTTGAAATTTCCTTTAGATTTTATGTGTTTGTATTGACGGCCCCGGTGTGCCATTATTTCTTTTATTATTCTTTTGGTTGCTAGTGGGTTTAATGTATATCCCAAACTCTCTTTGGTGTCAATCTCATTGGTGAACCTATGGTTGTTTGAAAGTTCATAGGTGTTGTTCTGTGTTCATATTGGATTTGGACTTTCCTTGTGACTTATTGGGTTAGTGTGGTGGATTTTGATGCTATGCTTGGGATAGATTAGTTGCATTAGTGTTAAGTCCCCTCTTGAATGTAGAGCTCGTAGATTCATATTCCAATTTCCTATTAAATCTATCTTTGAGTGGTGACTTGTAAGGTAGATGCGAAGGGATAAGTCCATTTCTTGTCTTAAGGTATAATTGATCTCTAAGGGTTGCCCCGATGTTCTTATTGCATAGGGTCATGTTTTGTGATTTTGGTTGAACTTATCTTATTAGGTTGGAGGTCTTGAGGTGGTTCGGTTACTTGCATATTGTGGCTCCTTTGGTTGTAAAACCCATAAGGTTATAATATTATAGTTAAGAATGGTCAATCTATTTGGGCAACTATGATGTGTTAGTTACTTCTCTAAGCTTCATCTTTGGTTTGGGTTTTGTTTCTAAGTGTCTTTTCGGATTATGAGTGAGCCTTTGAGTATGTAGGAGTTGTTTGGCTAGCTTATGCACCTGTTATGTTTATAGGTTTCATGAATAGGGTCTTTAGTCCCTACCTTGTTATACTTGTGGTGGTCTCTAGTGATGAGGTATGGATTTATTTAGAGCTTGTAAACAATTTGGGGGTAGTGTTGCAAATCTTGGGGTAAGAAGAGTTATATGCTAAGTATGTGTAGTGTGAAATATGGTTAAAGGAGATTACCTCCCTAGGTCATGTGGCATTGGAAGATGGTATTAAGGTTGATCCCAAGGAGATGTATGTGATTAGAAACCGACCTAGACCTTTGAACCCCATCGAATATTAGGAGCTTTGGGGGCTTAGCGGGCTACTATTGGAGGTTTATGGTGTATTGTGATGCCTCTCAGAATGATATAGATCGTGTGTTGATACAATATGGTAAGGCGATAGCCTATGTTGTTAGACAATTTGAGATGCAAGAGAAGGATTATCTCATGTATGACCTTGAGTTGGCCACCAGGGCTTTTGCTTTGAATATTTAACATCATTGAGGTACATGTTGGTGTGGTTACCATCCACTAGAGTTTTTAATATGTGTTCAACCAAAGAATCTTAGCTTGAGACAAAGAAGGTAATTAGGACTTCTTAAGAATTATGATATGAGTGTCCATTATCATCCCAGTAAGACTAATATTATGGCAGATGCTTTGAGTAGTGTGTCTATGGGTTGCCTAGCTCATGATGATGGTGGTGATAAAAAAGATGGCTAGGAAGGTGCATCAGTTAGCTAAATTGGGGGTTAGGTTGGAAGAGATTTATAATAGTGTTGTTGTTGTTGATGGTTTTAAATCTTCATTGGTTGATGAGGTAAGAGGAAAGCAAGATCTTGATCCCTCCTTGTTAGAATTGAAGGCCGTAGTGAAAGAGGGAAAGGTGGAGGTTTTCTCCTGAGGGGGAGAGGTGTCCTTAGGTATAAAGGTAGGTTGTGTATACCTTGTATTGATGGTTTGGTGGGAAGGATCCTTGATGAAGCCCGTAACTCTTCTTATTCTATTCACCCTGGTTCTATTAAATGTATAGAGATTGCGAGATGTGTATTGGTAGAGAGGCATAAAGAAGGGCATTGCCAAATTTGTTTTGGGTTGTCATAGTTGCCAGCAAATTAAAGCCGAGCATCAAAGGTCAGGTGGCCTAACCCAAGACATAGAGATCCCTACTTAGAAGTAGGAGGAAATTAACATGGATTTTGTTTTTGGATTACCCAAGACTAGAAAGGGTTTTGATTCTATTTGGGGTGTAGTTGATAGGATGACGAAATTGGCTCACTTTATACTGGATAAGACTACTTATGGTACCGAAGAGTATGCTAATTGTACATTCATGAGTTGGTGATATTACTCTAGAATATTCTTAGGGCTTGTATTTTGGAGTTCATGGGTAGTTAGGATGATCATCTTCTATTGATTGAGTTTGCCTATAACAATAGCTATCATTCTAACATCGGTATGTCTTCTTTGAGGCTCTCTGTGGTAGGCATTATAGATCACCGGTTGAGTGGTTTGAAGTGGGTGAGATGGATTTGTTGGGTCCGAATCTTGTTATGGATGCTCTGGATCTTGTTATGGATGATATAGAGAGGGTAAGGTTGATTAGGGAAATGTTGGAGACAACCCAAAGCCATCAAAAGTCCTATGTCAATGTGAGAAGAAGAGAACTTGAATTCAAAGTTAGTGATTGGGGCTAATTGAAGGTTTCGCTCATGAAAGGTGTGGTTTGCCCAGTAAAGAGGTAATTGAATTCATGGTTTATGAGTCTTCATGAGGTGTTAAGGAAGGTTAGTGAGGTTGCACACGAATAGAAAGTGCCTTTGGATGTGGATATAGTTCATTTGGTTCTTTATGCTTCTAGGATTGGGGAGGTATGTTGGTGATTCAAGTGTTATGGAACTTTTTGAGGTTTTGGGCATTGTAGAGGATGAGTTGACTTATGAGAAGTTTCAATGGAAAGTAGGGTGGATATGAGTAAAGGTTGATCTGTAAGGGTGCAGAGTTCATCAAAGCCCATTGGGAGAATCGTCAAGTCGATAGTATCTCTTAAGAAGTCGGAGTAGGCATGGAGGATCAATATTCGTACCTCTTTCATTCTATTTAAGCTTATGATAACATGCCAAGTACTTTTATGATTCCAAGTCTTATGTTTCAGCCCCTAAGTCATTTTCATGCATTCATGTTTATATTAGAGGGTTCATGGTGATTTTACACTTATGTTGAGACATTGAAAGTAGTGTCTTAAATGTGTTGTTGCATTCTTGTTGGGACATATTTGATCATGATTACTCTTCTCATATATATTTCTTTGACATTTTGGGATAAATGTTCTCAAGGTGAGATATTGTAATAACCCCAAAAAGGTCCAAAAATGTGCCTTGGAAGTGCCCGAAATCGTATTTTCCATATATCTCAAAATTTAGCATTATTTCAGAAATTAGACTTCATACTCTTGTTCAGGGGATCAAATTTAGGGGGAAAAGGGTCTAACCCTGATTTTAGAGCGAACAATTCACAATTTCAATTCTTAAAGTGACAAATTCCAGAAAGTAGTCTGCATTATAGGTGTGACGCGCCTCTGTACAATTTCTAGCCAGTTTTTCCAAGTTCGGTCCAAGACATTTAAGTCTTGGGCCTGAGTCTTCCCACAAGAAAAAATACCTATACTTAACCATTTTTCATCCTAATATCATTCTAAACATTCTCCAATACTCACTCAAGCACTTAGGCGTATATTTCTCTAAAGATTCAAGTGTCAAAACCCTCTCCGGATCCTAAGGAATTCAACCAAGCTTCAAGTCTCCATCTCCAATCTTCTTCTGGGATTTTCCAAAAGCTAAGGTTTGTGGGTTTCTTTCATGGATTCCTTTCACCCATGATTCCCAAGCTTTCTTTTCCTCAAAATTGCATGATTTAAAGTTGATTTACTCATGGGTCTTATCTATTATGAAAATCATTGCACACTATGTCGTGATTTATGAAATTGTGACTGTTTTACCATATTTTGAGCTATGAATCTAAGATCTATTGAAATATTTGATGAAGGATTTTGATGTATATTGCTTAAGAATGTTACCAAGTATCTATTGAAGGTGTTACATTAAATTTTCTAGCACGATTTCACACTTAAATTGTATGGTTTTACACTAGCACTATACACCCTTTAAGTGTTTGATAAAATGTCTAATTATGATTTCTTGAGGAATTAAAGGTCAAATGCATGTCTTATGCATTGAATGACTATATGATGACGAAATGATAATGAAAATGATGTATGTATATTATGATAAAAGGAATGTGTGTATATGATTATTATATGATGATAAGAGGAATGTATGGCTAAGATGACTATTTGATGATGAAATAAATGTGTGTGTGTGTATATATATATATATATATATATTCTCCTATTGGAATGTGACCATGCCCCACTCGGGGGTTGCACGCCGGGTAACCTTGTCAAGGGGTTCGTACCTTGATAACCTATCAGGGGATTCGTACTGCGGTACCACGAATGGTAGGGTATGATTATCCATTAACCTTATTGAGGGCTTTTACTCAATCAACCTATCATTGGGTTGGTACTCTAGCCACCACGGGTGGTAGGGTATGCGATCCACCAACCTATCCGGGGGTTCATACTCCAACACCATAGGTGGTAGGGTGCAATAATCCACCAACCTATTGAGGGGTTTGTATCTTGGTAACCTATCGGGGGGTTTGTACTCCGGTCACCAAGGGTGGTAGGGTGTGATGATCCACCAATAGTTTAGTGGTCTTCTCTTACACATCTATTATGTTCTATGTAAGCATGTTTCACTTAAGCATTGATCATACATGCCATATTATTACTATGTTATCTACTGCTTACCTCTATACATTTTGACTATAATGCCTATCTCTTATTGCATTGCATCCTACATACTTAGAACATTCAAACGTACTAAGGCATACTTTGTGCCTACATGATGTCACTATGTAGGAACCAAAGAATCATTTGATCATCTTCCTCGTCCACATGTCTAGTACGATATAACTCAAGCTAGTTAGTAAGTCCTCCATTACGGAGACATTGGTCTATGTTCTTATGTTAGGTATTGCTGCACTCTATCTCTATTGTATATTTTAACTTTGAGGGTGAGTCCAGTTGTTTGTCTTGGCCGCCGCTATTATTTAAATAGTAGAGGTGTTGTTGAACATCTTATGTATCTAAGCTATGAGTATTGACCCTTTTGTTTCTTGATGTTATGATACGGAAGTCTACCCTTAGTCCCAATTTCCCTTGTTTATGCTTATCTCTTCTTGTCAATTTAATTGATTCCCCGATCAAGGCTATGTAATGATACACTATGAGGCTTGTTTGGGGTTCCTTCGGGTTCCCCATTCGTCGATCACGTGTAGGGCTTAAGCTTGGGTCGTAACACTAACCTATGGGTATAGGTGTGAATATCATTGTCTTTGTTAGTGTGATAGTTGTTAGATCCCTAATATTGTTATATACCACTTATATTTTGTGTTTGTTAGAATCATTTTTGGTGTGAGGACATTAAAATTCATGTTTTAGCATGAGATTAAATCTTGGGGATCAGTGACCCATGTGCATACATTGATACTTGTTAGACATTGTTTGAAGCATTTGATTGCATAATTGGATAGTGGAAACTTTGAACATGACTGATGATTTCACTTGCATTTTATTCTATTCGCTATCATCTTTTACTAAGATGATTAGTATTTAATTTACTTGAGGACAAGCAAAAGTTCAAATTAAAGGTGTTGTGTGTCTTGGACTTTGGACTCAATATGGGCTCAAAATGTGTGAAAGTAGATCCTCAATGCTTATTTGTTTCTAAATCCAGATCCAATTATGTTTAGAATGTAATTATTATTGGATAAGGATGGATCGAGGATAAGTGATTGAAAAAAGAGTTAAAAATGCTTGAAAAAGTACAAAAGGTAGAGGAAATATGATTGCATAACTCTATCGGTGATGCAACGAGTGAGTCACATGAAGAGGACAAGTCAGCAATGCAATTTTGATTGGGTACTCATTGAATGCATTAGGCAAGCTCAATCAAGCTTTCCAAAAGTTACAGACGCCTGATAACAAGATTCTAAAATAGATTGATCAAATTGGCGACAAGAAGGATCACTTGGCGCATTTACCAAATTAAATATGTGGACTAAATAACCATTGTTGGAGTTATGATCTAAGAAAATGAACATTTAGAAGGGCCAATTGGGTGATGAGATATCCATTAGTGCATTGTTAAGTGAGGCCAGTAAGGCCAACTTACCTTGCTGATTCACTTTGAAGGTACTTTTGAGAAGAAAATTTCAAAGACTTTACATACATTGTTTTGGAAAAGAAATAAGTACACTTTTACTTTTTCCTCAGTGAATAGAACATCCGTGTTTTTGACTTTTACTTTTCATCATCTTTGGTAGTGCGAAATTTAAAGAATTACATAACCATCTCAATTTCACTCCAAATTACTTGCTATTATTAATGATGATCTGGGTAATTTTAATTTAAATTCGTTTTATGCTAGGCTAAAATCCATTAGCTTAGGGGTAGGCAATGTAATAACATTGAGATTTTTTTATAGGTCTTCTTTAATTTCTTAGTTTGTGGTTAATTCAATATGATTTCATTTATCTCTTCATAAATTCATTTATTTGAGGTTACAAATTTAGATTTACTACAAATCTTCTATTATTGCTTTTAAAAAGAGCATTAAAGTGGAAGAGAACTGTCATAGTCAATGGTTATTATTTGTTTAGGCTGAATTTCAAAAGAATTTAGATGACCAAAGTTATAGAATGGTTTGCTTAATCATATACATACATTTTGAGAAAAACTGTGTATTACTATCACGACCCAAGCCTAGGGCCTAGATGTGACACGGTAAATGGGGAACCCGAAGGAACCCCGAACAAGCCTCTTAGCATATAATTTGCACATCCTTGGTTGCGAAAACACAATAAACATCAACAAGATACAATTAATTCAAAAAGGGATGTGGGACTAAGGGAAGTCATTCATAAAAACATAGTTATAATAGGAATCAAGATCATTAATACAAAACCAACTCAATATCCAACAACACCTCTGCTACGAATGGAGCGGGGGCCAGGACATCTCCCGTGCTCACCCTCAAAGATAAGTGTCCAAAAATATTAGTCAAGTCTTAACAAACATAAAAGAAAGATATTGTCCCTGGAGTTGAGGACTCACCAAAAGCTTCCTCAAATGAACCGACTAGCCACGTGGAGGAAGATCAATAGGAGCTCTGGTCCCTACATGTATAGATCATGTAGGCATAAAATATACATTAGTACTTGAAATATACTAAGTATGCCGGGTGAAACACAATAGGGATCATAAGCCATTATAACCAAGATACATAATAATAATTGTTAGACATGAGTTCGATATGACATGCATAATTAATGCTTAGGTGAAAATATGCATGAAAATAATCATACTTGCATATGTTTAACACAGTAAGTAGCTTGAGTAACTCAGCCAAATACCTTGTACCAGAGGTTGAGGAATACAACTTAGGTCATAACCCATTCTAGTAGGTGTTAGGTAGTACATGAGGGTGAGGAATACAACTTAGTTCATAACCCCTTTATGTAGGCACTAGATAGTGCATAGTATTAATTCGTACATCAGGGTGAGGAATACAACTTAGTTCATAACCCCTTCTAGTAGGCATCACAATTCACATGAGAATAAAACAAAGCATAAGAGCTCAATAATTCACTCGTACATCATAGAAATTTTTCATGAGTTTAATGCATACTTGGTAGCCCATAACCACCGTAAAAATATTTGTCTTGCAAATCATGCAATAGTCTTTCATAAACTTAATAATTCTTGTCATTGAATTTAATCAAATATGGTGGGTATATGTAAATATGCTTAAAATAGTGTATTTTAAAAGTATGGATCATGAGTAGAGTAAAATATAGTCATTTGGATATCATTGGAAGCAACCCATCAACATTGTAGTAAAGCCCTCATAATTGGTGTCATAAAACCAATCAAAAATCCATATTCTTTCCAAGACATTCAAGATATCATAGCATACAAGCTTTAGCATCATAAACATAATATAATCTCATTTCTTGATTGAAACGCATGCATTAATAATCCAATATTCAACAAATTTCCAACATAGTTCATGCATAAGTGTAATAATAGAAAATACTCATAAGAAATCTAACTTTGAAATCATAAAATTTCATAATAGAAGAGAGTTGGGCTCCATAGGTGAAAGGACCCATGGATGAAGACCCACATACCTAAACTTAAGACTTTCTTGAAGAAAACTTAAGGAAGACTTGAAGCTTGGATTGGGTCCTTGAATTCTGAAGTTGTTTCTTCGGATTCTTGAATTTTAAAAGGGTATTGGATGATGGTTTTGAGAGAATTTTGGAGGGTGTTTGAGAGTTTTAGAGTTAAAAAATGGCTAAGGAAGGAGGTTTTCCCATTTGAATGGGCATTGGGTTACTATCCGAATGCCCTTGAATGAAGCTTGAAAAATTAAGAAAAATTTGTACTGCTTCGCACCCTAGGCGTGATGCGGACAAAACACGGAAGGGAAAATTACACTGAGCCACGGTCCAGGTGCATCACGACTTTATCGTGCAGGTATATATTTCTAGTCTCCTATATAATTTTACCATTTGAACAAAAATATGAAGTCGTATTTTTGAAATCAAGCATGGATTTTGAGATATTCGAGAATTACACTATAAGGCATTTTTGAAGCACATGATAGGTTTTACAATATCTCGCCCTTGGGAACATTCATCCCCGAATGTCAAAGAAATATACGTAAGAGGAGTAATTAGGAAACTTTTAAGCCTAACATGAATGCAACAAATACACTTATATATCATTTACAAATAGTTTCAAACACATATATCAAAAATCAACAAAACTTGTCACCATGAACATGGATGCATGAAAAAATGACATGAGGGATGAAATTTAAGACCCTAAATCATAGATAGGACTTAAATTATTACCGTTGGCTTGAATCGAGTGGAAGAGTATGGATATTGCTTCTTCATGTCCACTTCGACTTCCCATGTGGCACTTTCAACTTAATGACTCCTCTAAAGGACTTTGACGGATGCCATATCTTTGTTCCTTAACCTTTTCACTTGACTATCTAATATTTCCTCTAGGACCTCCTTATAGGTCATGTTATCTTCCACAACAGCCACAACTTCTAAGGGCACTATAGTCTTTGGGTCACCAACACACTTAATATATATACATGGAAGACCGAATAAACTACACTCATATCCGTAGGCAACTCCAACTCATAGGCAACCTTGCCAATTCTCCTCAAAATTCTATAGGGTTCCACAAACCTTGGTCTCAATTTCCTTTCTTGCCGAACCGGACCACGCCCTTCATGTGTGAGACTTTTGCCTACATTTAGCCATCTTCAATCTCTCTCTAATCAACCTCACCTTTTCCAAAGCTTCCATAACCAAATCTAAGCCCAACAAAGCCATTTCCTCCATATCAAATCACCCAACTGGGGATCTGCAATGGCTACCATATAAGGCTTCAAAGGGAGCCCTGCCAATACTAGAGTTGTAGCTATTGTTTTAAGCAAATTCAATAAGTAGAAGATGTTCATCCCAACTATCTTTGAACACCAAAACACAAGCCCTATGCATGTCCTTAAGAGTTTGAATTGTTCTTTTGGCTTGACCATCCGTTTGAGGATGAAAAGCCATGCTAAGCTTGACTTTGGTATCAAGATCCTTTTTGATGGATCTCCAAAAATGTGAAGTGAATTGAACACCATGATTCTAAATAATAGACAATTGTATTCCATGCAACTTAAGCAACTCATGAATATATAACTTGGCATAATCCTCTACACCAAAAGTTGGTTTAACTAGTACAAAGTGCGCTAACTTTGTCATCCTATCAACTATAACCCTAATAGAATCAAAATGCTTTCTAGTCTTTGGTAACCTAATCACAAAATCCATGTTGATCTCTTCCCACTTCCAAGTAGGAATTTTTATATCTTGGTCTAGGGCACCCGACCTTCGATGTTCGGCGTTTACTTCTTCGTAATTATGACAGATGGCTACAAACTTGGCAATATCCCTTCTTATACCACCCCACTAATATGCCTCCCTCAAGTCTCTATACATTTTATTGGAACCGAGGTTAATAGAGTAGGATGAATTAAGTGCCTCCTTCAAAATTAAATCCCTCAAACCATCAACATTAGGCACACATAGCCTACCTTGATACCTAAAGATATCATCTCCCCCTTGGGAGAAAACCTCTACTTTACCATTTTCAGCAAAGCTTTCAATTCTAGTAAGGCAGAATCAAGGTCTTATTTGGACTTAAGCTTTTCAATCTAAGAAGATTTAGAACTATCAATAACCACCACACCTCTGTTTTCAACTTCATTCAACCTAACTCCCAACCTATCCAACCGGTGAACTTCTCTAGCCACCCCTTTGTTGCCATATCAATGTGAGCTACACTCCCCATGGACACTCTACTTAGAGCATTAACCATAACATTAGCTTTCTAGGGTGATAGTGCACGCTCATGTAATAATTCTTAAGGAGTTCTAACCACTTTCTTTGTCTCAAATTAAGATCCCTTTGTGTGAACACATATTGGAAACTCTTATGATTAGTGAATACATCTACATGAACCTCATATAGATAATGACACCATATTTTCAAAGCAAATACCACGGTTGATAATTCAAGATCGTGGGTGGGATAATTATGCTCATACACCTTTAGTTGCCGAGAACCATATGCTATAACCTTGCCATATTGCATAAATACACACCCCAAACCAATCCTTGAGGCATCAAAATAAACTACAAACCCTTCTAGCCGATTCGGTAATGCCAAAATAGGAGCAGAGATAAGCTTGTGTTTCAAAGTTTGAAAGCTTTTTTCACATTCATTGGTCAAAAAAATTTTTGCCTTCTTTTGTGTCAACTTTGTCAAAGGGGAAGCAATTGAAGAGAAACTGTTCACAAACCTCCAGTAGTACCCCGCTAAGCCCAAGAAACTCCTAATATCTATTGGAGTCAAAGGCTTAGGTCAAATTCTTATCACTTCTATCTTCTTAGGGTCCACTTTAATTCCATCTCCTGACACCACGTGCCCTAGGAATGCAACCTATTTCAAACAAAAATTCGCATTTATCAAATTTAGCAAACAACTTCTCATCCCTCAAAATTTGCAACACCACCCTCAAATGATTCACATGCTCTTCTTAACTTCGGGAATAAATCAATATTTCATCTATAAAGAATGTCACAAACATGTCAAGGTAGGATTTAAAGGCCCTATTCATGAGATCCATATATATCGCCGGTGGATTAGTCAAGCCAAAGGACATCACCATAAATTCAAAATGCTCATACCTAGTTGAAAAAACCATCTTGGGAATATCACACTCCCTTATCCTCACTTGATGGTATCCGGACCGAAGATCAATCTTAGAAAAATGACTAGCCCCTTGTAGTTGATCAAATAGGTCATCTATTCTTGGTAGAGGGTACTTGTTCTTTATGGTGACCTTATTGAGTTGCCGATAGTCGATGGACATTCTAAGTGAGCCATTTTTTATTTCTTACAAACAATATTGGTGCACCCCAAAGTAACTTGCTAGGCCTTATGAAACCCTTCTCCAATACATTCTTAAATTAGTCCTTCAACTCCTTTAACTCTGCCAGGGCCATACGGTAAGGGGGAATGGAAATGGGTTATGTATCGGGGAGGAGGTCTATAGCCAAAGCCTATTTCTCATTTGGGAGGAACACCTATAAGCTCATAGGGAAAGACATCAATAAACTTATTGACCACCAGAACCGACTCAATAGGAAAGAGTTTAGACTCAATATCCCTAACCCTTATAAGATGATAAATGCAACCCTTAGAAATCAATTTCGGGGCCTTAAGACAAGAGATGAACCTAACTTTAACCATAGAATTATAACCTTCCCACTCAAAGAGGGGCTCATTATAAATTGTAAGAACCTAGCTTTATAAGTTCTACAATCAATAGAAGCATGATATGCATGTAACAATCCATCCCAAGAATAATGTCAAAATTTACCATGTCAAGTTCAACAAAATCACAAGGGAAGACTTTATGCAATAGAGACACGGGACAACCCCTATAGACTCTTCTAGCAATAATGGACTCACCAATGGTGGTAGACATCTCAAAGGGTTTACACAATAATTTGGAACACACATGAAGCTTATTGGCAATAAAAGGAGTAATGAAGGAAAGAGTGGCACCTGAATCTAATAAAGCATACACATTATAATAAAAAACCTTTAACATACAGGTAAAAAAATTAGGCACCTCATAAACTCCTTGCCTCCCTTGAAGAGCATAAAATCAATTATGACATGGAGCACCCCTTTGTCAGCCACCTCAGGCACTTTGATCAACATGAATACCTTGTTCTTGAGGATGACCATCCTTTCCCTTAGTTTAAACATAGAGGCAATCAACAATCTTGTGGCCTACC
The DNA here is from genome assembly GCA_025642045.1 of Solanum sejunctum. NCBI lineage: Eukaryota > Viridiplantae > Streptophyta > Magnoliopsida > Solanales > Solanaceae > Solanum > Solanum sejunctum. The sequence goes on from JAOTQJ010149459.1 coordinate 15,249, forward strand.
CTTCCACACCCATAGCAAGCATTCGAATCCCTCAAACACTTGCCATTATGATTCCTTCCATGTTGTGCGAACCTTGGAAAACTTACCATACTAATGCCACTTTTGAACCTTGGTTTAGGCATCTCATCATTAGCAAACCTTTTTTCTGGAGCATTAGAGGAGCAATGACCTTGAAATTTATGACATTGTTGGAAATGACCACCCTTAGCACCTTGGAAGCCACCATCAAATCGAGCCCTCTTACACTCCCCATCTCTCCTCTTCCTAAGCTTTTACCCTTCAAGTTGTTTAGCATAGGTCATAAGTAGAGAGAAGTACATGTCACCCACAAGCGTAGCGGTCCATCATTCTTTATTCACCAGATTGGACACCTCGATACAAGTTTGTTAATTCTTGCCCAAGTATCGGTAACCATGTGAGAAGCATACTTTGAGAGCTTGTTGAATTTGAATAAATACTCCCTCACACTCATAGATCCTTATTTGAGATAAATGAATTCTATCATCTTTGCCTCTCTCAATTCAACAGGAAAGAATCAATTGAGGAAGGCAACCTTGAATTTCTTCCATGGGATAGGGTTATTGTTCCCCCTATCTAGATTGCATTGAGCAAACCAATTTTGAATAACACCCTTGAGTTGGTAGGCCTCAAGTTCTGCCTTCTCTTCCGAGCTCACCCTCATAATAGCAAGCACCTTATATACCTCATCAATATACTCTTGGGAATCCTCTTCCATTTTGGAACCATGAAATTCCAAAGGGTTCATCATAGTAAAGTCCCTCACCCTTGAGGCCGGAGTAGGAGCATGAGGAGCTTGGGTCCTTGGTCCAATTAAGTAGTCACAACATGGGCCAACATGGAAATGGTACTCCAAAATTCATCAAGTGTATCCCTTCCTACTTGGGGAGTCGGATGAGCTGGGCGCTCCTCGGAGCGAGCCCTTTGTTGCCTTCCTCTTGGTAGCAACACAATATAACAGAGCAAAAAAGCACCTGTTAGGGAAGGAAATCTTAGCTTAAACCTAGAGCACAACATAGGTGATGAAAAAGTGAACCATTTCCAAAAATGCCTTATAGCCTCCTATTCATAGTTGTGGCACACTTCACAATCATGAACAAGACTCTACTTGATACGGTGTGTTGGATTTCTGAGGACCATTAGCAACCTAGAGCTCTGATACCAAGCTTTACACTACCCAAGCCTAGGGTCTATATGTGACATGATGAATGGGGAACCCGAAGGGACACCAAACAGGCCTCTTAGCATATTATTTACATATCCTTGGTTGCGGAAACATAATAAACATCAACAAGAGACAATTAATTGAAAAAGAGAAGTGGGACTAGGGAAGTCTTTCATAAAGATGTAGTTATAATTGGATTCAAACTCATTAATACAAAACCAACTCAATATCCAACAACACCTCTACTACAACTGGAGCGGGGGCCAAGATATCTCTCGGGCTCACCCTCAAAGATAAGTGTTGAAAAATATTAGTCAAGTCTTAACAAAGCATGAATGAAAGATAGATATTGTCTTTGGAGTTTAGGACTCACCAAAAGAGTCTTCAAATTAACTGATTAGCCACAGTGAGGAGGCCCAATAGTAGCTCCTATCACGATCGAAGCCTAGGGCGTAGACATGACCGGCGAATGGGAAACCCAAAAGGACCCAAAACAACCCTATTAGCATATCATACACATATCCTTAGTTGCAAAAGCATAAGTAAATAAGAAGAGAAAATGTAAACAAAGGGCAATTAGGACTAATGGAGAGAGAGTTTAATACTTAAATAACATAGATGAGTCAAGCTCAAGCATAATACATGTCCAACAACACCTCTAGATATAGAACTTAGCAGGGGCCAAGACAAGCAACAGGCTGACCCTTATATTCATATGTATTCCAAAATATACAAAATATGGTCTAAAAATAAGCATGAAAGGAGATAGATATCGTCCCCAAACATGAGGGATCACCAATAGCTAACTTGAACAATCAGTCTAGTCATGAGGAAAATCAATAGGAGCTTTGGTTTCTGCATTGTGATATCATATAGGCATAGAGTATGTGTTAGTACTTTTGGATGTACTAAGTATGTGGGATGCAATGCAACAAGAGATCGACATTAGAATCAAAGTGCATAATTATAAGCAATGGATAAGCATAATAACAATATGCTTGAAGTAAAACATACTTGTAAATCATTCCAATTGGATAGAACATAGTACATAAGTGTTGGAAGAGACCTCAACCAACATAAAATAAGACCAAGTGGTAAAGAGGAGTTCTACTTGCCAAGGTAAACCATACTGCAAAATTACGGGAACATGACCCAATTTCTTATGACGTAACCTTCCTTATGGAAAAATAATCCAATTTAGGAAAGGATTTCATTAAGAACTTTACCTTACGGGAACTTGACCAAATTTAGGGAAGGATTTCATTGAGAACTTCACCTTATGGGAACTCAGACTAATTTCGGGAAGGATTTCATAAGAACTTCACCTTATGGGAACTCGACCCAATTTCGAGAAGGATTTTATTAAGAACTTAACCTTACGGGAACTCAACCGAATTTCGGAAAGGATTTTATTAAGAACTTTACCTTATGGGAACACGACCCAATTTCAAAAATAAACTCAAGAGAAAGTGTACTAAGTGGATCCACTAGTATAGAAATGGTATAACATAGTCCTATGGTGGAACATAGTTCAAGGAAAGAGAGCAAACCCTCTATCCATCGGTGCTAAGTCTAATCCTACAGAATACTTATAATAGCTATACTTTAATAACTTATGAGAAACATAGAATCATGACATAAGTAGCTCTAAAATATCCTTGACCTCTAATGGTGAGCCCAACATTAAACATAAAAATAGTTCATCATCAAACATTACCCTTGCACCAACATCAACATTAAAAGGGCTCACAAGAGGTAAAATCTTTAAGAAAGGGCTTATACCCAACTTTACAACATCATCAACATTTCCATGAGTTAAACATATATTTAGAAAGCTCATAATTATCAAAACCTAAAGAATCCTTAAAAAGATATTTTATCAAACACTTGACGGGTGTGTAATGCTAGTATAAAACCATCAATAGATACTTGGTAACACCCTCAATCATCAAAATCCTTCATTAAAACTCACAATAGATCTTAGAGTCATAGCTCAAAATATGCTAAAACAATCACACTTTCATGAAACCCCAACATAGTGTGTAGTGAAATTCATAATAAGTAAGACCCATGAGTAAATCAACTTTAAATCATGCAATTTTAGGTAAAAGGAAGCTTGGGTTTAATGGGTGAAAGGAAACCATGAAAGAAACCCACATATCTTGACTTTAGGGAATCCTTAAAGAAGATTGGACATGGAGACTTGATGCTTGAACAAGAACCTTAAGATCTGGGTAAGTTTTGGACTTGAAATTTGGAGATGAAATATTGTCTAAGTGTTTGGGAGAGTATTTGGGAATGTCTTAAATGATATGAGGGTGAATAAGGCTAAGTATAGGTATTTTCACGCATTGGAGGACTTAGGTCCAAGACTCAAAAGTCTTAGACTGAGATAAAAAAAATCTGGGCAAAAAATACATGTGGTGCATCACGCATGAATCGCGTACCACACACTGGAAATTAACACTTTGAAAATTGAAATTTGAATCGTTCGCTCTAAAATCGGGGTTAGACCCTTTTTCCACTCAATTTGACCCCTGAACAAGAATATGAAATCCAATTTTTGATATCACGCATGAATTTTGAGATAATAGAAATTACGATTCCGGTCACTTCTGAGGCACATTTTTGGGCACTTTTTAGGGTCGTTTCAATATCTTCCCCTTGGAAACATTCGTCCTCAAATGTCAAAGAAATGTATACGAGAAGAGTAATCATGAACAAATCAGCCCCAACAAGAATGCAACAATACATTTAAAATTCCATTTTCAAATATCAACATAAGTGTAAAAAATCATCATGAATTCGTTAACATAAACATGGATGCATGCAAATGACATAGAGGTTAAAGCATAAGGCTTGGAATCATGAAAGGACTTGACATGTCATCATAAGCTTAAATAGAATAAAAGAGATACGGATCTCTACGCCTGCTCCCCGAGAGGCACTTTGGACTTGATGAACCTCCCAAAGAGCTTTAACGACCACCACATCCTTATCAGTCAACTTCTTCCACCCTTCCATCCAATGCGTCCATTGAGACCTCTTTATAAGTCAGCTTATCCTCCACAACACCCATAACCTCAAGGAGTTCTATAGTACTAGAGTCATCAACACATCCCCTCAACCTAGAAGCAGGAAGAACTAAACAAACTATCACCATATCCATAGGCAACTCCTATTCATATGCAACCTTACCAATATTACTCTACACTCTATAAAGACTCACGACCAAAACTCATTTGTCGACCTTAACCACACTTAGTCCACTTGGTACTATGAACCACCATCTCCCCCTTGGGAGACAACCTCCCCTCAACTCTCTTTCCATCAAAACCTCCAACTCCGATAAGGAAGAAACAGGCCTTGCTTAAACTAGATCTCTTTAAAAAATGAAGATTTGGAACCATCACAAATACTACACCACCATGCTCAACTTCCTCCAACTGAACCCCCAATCTATCCAACCGATGGACCTCTCTAGTCACACCCTACCACCGTCATCAACACATGCTAGGCTACTTAGAGCATCGACCACAACATTAGCCTTACAGGGGGAATTAATACACACTTATATCACAATCCTTAAGAAGTTGTAACCACCTTCTTGTTATCTTCCATTCATACCTATCATATTTAGCAAACAACGTCTCATCCCCCAAGACTTGTAACACTACCCCCAAATGGTTCACAAGTTCTAAATAAGTCAATGCCCCACTACTAAAGGCCACCTCTCAACATGTCAAGGTAGGGTTTTAAGACCCTATTCATGAAGTCCATAAACATAGCAGGTACATAAGTCAACCAAACAACTCTAACATACTTAAAAGGCTCACTCCTAATCTTAAAAGACACCTAGGGATCTCACCTATCCTCATCATCACTTGGGAACAAAACCTAAAACAAAGACCAAGCTTGGAGAAGTGACTAACCCATTGTTGTTGACCAAATAGGCCGACTGTTCCTAACCATCATATTACAACCTTGCGGGTTCTACAATCAAAGGAGACACAATATACAAGTAACCGAACTACCTTAAGACCTCCAATCCAACAAACTAAGTTCAACCAAATAACAAAACAAGACCTTATGCAATAAGAACATAGGGGCAACCCCTAGAGATCAATTAGACCTTAAGACAAGAATAGACTTACCTCTTTTGCTACCACTTGATAACCTCCCACTCAAAGACGGGTTCAAAGGGAGTTGGATTTGTCACGACCTAAGCTTAGGGCCTAGACACGACACGACGAATGGAGAACTTAAAGAAACCACAAACAAACCTCTTAACTTTCCATTACACATCATTTGTTGCAAAAGCATATAAAAAACATTAAAAGAGCAAGAATAGGGGCAAAGAGGCTAAGGGAAAAGCTTGCATCACATCATAATCAAGATACAAGAGTCAAAGCTCATATCATAGATACATAATATGTCAACCACCGCCTTTAATACATAGATAAGAGCGAAGGACAAGACAAAGCAACCGAGATCATCCTCATTGTCAAATAGAACATAAAGAAGAGTGTCTCAATACATAAGGAGAGAACATAGACTAAGGTCCCAAAAGTGGAGGACTCACTAACTGGCTTGAGTAGCACTGAACTATCCACATGGAAGAGGATTATCAACCTGGTATCCAGTTCCTATATGGTGATATCATGTAGGTAAGTGTATGCATTAACGCGTTTGAATGTACTAAGTATGTAGGATGTTATGCAACAAGAGTTAGGCATCGTAATCAAAATGCAGAACAATAAGCAACAAACATAATATAACAATATGGCATGATGATCAATGCTCAAGTAAACCATGCTTAAGTAACTCATGTTCATATAGAACATCACATGTGTAGAAGAGACCTAGCTAGATTTCCAAAGTACAAGCTCCTTGGTAGGTTGGTGATGATGCCACCCCATCACTTAGGTGATGAGGTACTAATCCCTCACTAGGTTGATAAGTACTAACCCCCATATAGGTTGGTGATGATGCATCCCCATCACCCCGGTGGAGAAGTACAAACCTTTAACTATATTTTTGATGATGCCACCTTATCAGCCCAGTGGAGAAGTACAAACCCCTCACTAGGTTGATGAGTACAAACCCCCATCTAGGTTATTTAGGCTCTTAGTCCCCTCGGATTAGGAATGGTCTAATGCAATACTTTATATAGATTATATCATATACAAGCTCATTTCATCATCATAATATCAATCATATCAGATCTCATGCTTTTGACATTGAATTCCTCAAGAAACCATAATTGGACATTTTATCAAACACTTAGAGGGTGTAAAATGGTAGTATAATACCATGAAATTTCGAGATGAAATCATGCAAGAAAATTTATTGTAAAACCATCAATCAATACTTTGCAACACCCTCAAGCAATTTACATCAAAATCTCTCATCAGTTCTTATAATAATCCGAGATTTATAGCTCAAAACATAGCAAAATAGTCACAACTTTACAATCTTTAACATAGTTAATAAACATGTTCATACTAGTAAACCTATTTGTAAAATCAACTTTAAGTCATGCAAATTGAGTAAAAAGGAGATTAGGGCACCATAAGTGGAAGGACCCAATGGCTAAAACATACATACCTTAGCTTTCGAGAAGCTTTTGGTGAAGATTGAAAATGGAGGCTTGAAGCTTTAAGGAAATCCTTAGTTCCGGATGAGGATTTTGAGACTTGAATTTAGGAGTGAAAATACGGCTAAGTGTTTGAGTGTGTATTAGGGAATGTTTAGGGTGATATGAGGGTGAAATATGGATAAGTATAGGTAAAAACATGTTTAGGAAGTCTTGGACCGAGTAAAAAAAATAGTCATAAAACCGCGATGTGCTTTGCTCTCTGGAATTGCATTCTTGAAATTTCATAATTGCTAAATCTTGTTATTAAATTGGGGTTATACACTTTTCCCCCTAATTTGGACCTCATAAACAAGAATATAGGGTAAGAATAAAGGATGTCTAAGCCTATCACCTTACTATTTGATAGCCTTACTATTTGAAAGGGTGTACAAAGGTGAACTTTGGTACCAAGACCCCTTTGAAAAGACCCCCAAAAATGTGAAGTGAATTGTGCACCATGATCACATATGATGGATAAAGGAACCCAATATATCCTCACAAACTTATGGATGTACAACCTTGCATACTCTTCAGCCCCATAGGTAGTCTTAACCGGTAGAAAGTGAGGCAATTTCATCATCCTATCAACCTCCATCCATATGGAATAAAAACCCTTCCTAGTTTTAGGCAACCCAACCACAAAAATCCATATTAATCACCTCCTACTTCCAAGTAGGAATCTCTATGTCTTGGGTTAGGCCACCCAGCCTTTGATGTTCGTCTTTGGCTTGTTGACAACTATGGCAACCAAAAACAAATTTGGCATTGTCCCTATTCATGCCTCCCCACCAATACACATCTCTCAAGTCTTTATACATTTTGGTGGAACTGAGGTGGATAGAATAAGAAGAATAATAGGCCTCATCAAGAATTTTCTCCCACAAACCATCAACACAAGGAACACACAACCTACCTTGGTATCTAAGGGCACTATCTTCCCCCTGGGAAAAAACCTCTACTTTGCCCTCTTTTACCAAGGCCTTCAATTCAAGTAAGGAAGAGTCCATATCTTGTTTTGCTATCACCTTATCAACCAAAAAAGATTTGGAACCATCATCAATAACAACACCATTAACCACTTCTTCCAACTAAATCCCCAATCTATCTAATTGATGCACCTCCTTAGCTATCTCCCTTTAACCACTATCGGTATGAGATAAGCTACCCATATACACTCGACTCAAAGCATCTGCCATAACATTTGCCTTATCGGGATGGTAATGCACACTAATGTCATAGTTCTTAAGAAGTTCTAGCCACCTTCTTTGTCTCAAGTTGAGATCTTTTTGAGTGAATACATATTGGAGGCTCTTATGATTGGTGAATACATCAACATGCACCTCATACAAATAATGAAGCCAAATCTTTAATGCAAACACCATGGCGGCCAATTCAAGATCATGGGTTGGGTAGTTCTTTTCATGCACTTTGAGTTGTCTAGAAGCATAGGCTATCACCTTACTATTTTGCATTAGCACATAACCCAAACCCACTCTAGAAGTATTACAATACACCACAAACTCCTCAAGCCCATCTGGTAGTGATAATTAGGAGAGAACACAAGCATATCTTTTGATGTTTGGAGGCTTATCTCACATGCATCGGTCCACAAAAACTTAACCTTCTTTTAAGTCAATTTTGTCATAAGGGAAGCAATGGAGGAGAACCCATTCAAAAACCTTCTATAGTAACCCGCGGAGCCCAAGATACTCTTAATGTCCAATACGGTCAATGGTCTAGGCCAATTTCTAATCACATTGGTCTTCTTAGGATCCACCTTAATACCATCCCCCCACACCACATAACCCAAGAATGCAACCTCCTTAAACCAAAATTCACACTTTTTATATTTGGCATACAATTTGTCCTCCCTAAATCTTTGCAACACACCCCTCAAATAACCCATATGCTCCTCCCTACTATGTGAATAGATCAAAATATCATCAACGAAGACCAAAACAAAGAAATCAAGGTAGGGTTGAAAGACCCTATTCAATAGGGCCATGATTATGGCCGATGCATTGGTCAATCCAAAAGACATCACCATAAATTCATAATGCCCATATCTAGTCCAGAAGGCCATGTTGGGAATATCATACTCCCTCACCCTCACTTGATGATACCCGAACCAAAGATCAATTTTAGAGAAAAAGCTATCCCATTGCAATTGGTCAAACAAGTCATCAATCCTTAGAAGAGTATATCTATTCTTTATAGTGATAATATTGAGTTACCGGTAGTCGATACACATTCTAAGTGACCCATACTTATTGTTGACAAACAACACTAGTGCACCCCAAGGTGATTGTCTGTTCTCCAATAAATCTTTCAATCGCTCCTTTAACTCCTTCAACTCTGCTAGGTCCATATAGTAAAGGAGAATAGAAATAGGTTGAGTATTGGGGAGTAGATTTGAAACAAAATTTATATCTCTTTGGGGAGGGACACCGAGGAGGTCATTTGGGAAGATATCAAGAAACTTATTTACAACCAGAACTAACTCTATAGAAGGGACTTTGGACTCTACATCTTTAACCCTCACAAGATGATATAAGTACCTCTTAGAGATCAACTTACGAGCTTTAATGCAAGAGATGAACCTACCCTTGACCACAACATCATGACTCTCCTACTCAAGGACAAGTTCATTAGGGAATTTAAACTTGACCCTAAAGGTTCTACAGTCAATAAAGGCATAGTATCATGCAACCAATCCATCCCAAGAATGTCATCAAAATCAACCATATCCAACTCAACTAGATCACAAGGCAATATTTTATGCAAGATGCAAACTGGATAGTTTTTATACCCTTCCTAGCAATAATAGATGCACCAATAGGAGTAGACACCTCATAAGACTCATGAAACAACTTGGACTAAGATGAAACTTTTTAGCAACAAAAGGGGTAACAAAGGAGAGAGTGGCACTCGGATCAATCAAAAGCATATACATCAACATAAAAGATCTACAACATATTGGTAACAGCGTCGGGAACCTCACCAACCCCTTGCCTCCCATATAGAGCAAAAAATCAATTGTGCCTTAGGGCACCACCTTGAGGACCACCTCTATCCAATAGAACCACATTTCCACTGTTGCCTTTGCCATGATTTCTTAGACAATCTATCTTGTTGTGACCAAGCTCCCCACATTCATAGCATGCATTAGAACCCTTCAAACATGGGCCTCTATGACCCTCTTCACATTTAGGACACACATCATTAGGAGCCACACCACTAATACCTTGAGGCCTAGGGAAGTCATTGGAAAACTCCCTATTAGTAACATGAGAAGGCCCTTAGCCTTGGTGAGATCTAGCACCCTTGTGGAACTTACCCTCAAAATGGGCCCTCTTGGCGTCATGGCCCCTTCTCTTCATCAACTTTTCTTCCTCCATTTGTTTGGCATATGACATCAACTGAGATAAATTTATGTTACTAATTAGCAAGAAGGACCAGCATTTTGCACTCACAAAGTTGGAGACCCCCATCACAAACTTATTCATCCTAGATCTAGGATCAGCCACCAAAGAAGGATCATATTTTGAAAGTTGATTGAACTTAAGGGCATACACCCACACACTTATAGCACCTTACTTCAAATTCGTGAACTCTACCAACTTATATTTCCTAAGATCAAGGGGAAAATGGATTAGGGAAAGCCAATTTGAACTCCTACCAAAGCACCACACTACCTTTTCCCTTCTCCCCCTTGCATTGATCATACCATATTTGGGCAACCCTTTTGAGTTGGTACGCCACCAACTCCACCTTTTCATTCAGCCTAACACCCATGATATTCAAGATCTTGTAGACCTCATCAATGAACTCTTGTAGATATTCATCCATCTTTGACCCATAGAACATAGGAGGATTCATCCTTATAAAGTCTTTTATCCTAGCTCCCACTGTAGTAACATGAGTGGGTTGGGACTGTTGATTGACTTGGTTGGCATCCAGAAGCTCACCATTGGTAGTTGCTCCTTGGGAGTTTGGGCCCGTCTTCCTCTTGTGTTTAGCATGATTTAGCATAGCAAAGAACAATCATTAGGGGGGAAACTTACTTTCTGTATTTCAAATACTTCATACAGTGCCCAATAAATTATTGGGAGTTCTTTTAATTGTTTTAGTACCTGTAGGATTAGCACGTCTTAGAATATGAAGAAGGAAAACATTTTCTAAAATGCCTCATAGCCTCCTATTCATAGTCATGGCATGCTTCACAATCATCAATAGGACTCTAATAAACATAGTATGTTTGGACACCGAGGATCTATCAACCTAGTGCTCTGATACCAAGTTTGTCACGGCCTAAACCTAGGGCCTAGACATGACATGGAGAATGGGGAACCCGAAGGAACCCCAAACAAGCCTCTTAACTTATCGTTATACATCATTGATTGGGGAAGCATATAAAATACATAAAGAGTAAAAAGAGTGGCAAATGGACTAAGGGGAAAGCTTGCATGGCATCATAATCAAGAGACAAAGATTCAAAGCTCATATCATATATACATAATATGTCCAACAAACACCTCTACTACATAGATAAGAGCGAGGGCCAAGTCAAAGCAACTGGACTCACCCTCATAGTCAAAATAGAAAATTAAAGAAGAGTTTCTCAATATATAAATAGAGAAACATAGACTAAGGTCCCCGAAGTGGAGGACTCACTAACTAGCTTAAGTAGTACCGACTAGCCACGTGGAGGAGGATGATGATTAACTTATGCTTTGGTTCCTGCATGGTTATATCATGTAGACAAGAGTATGTGTTAGTAAGTTTGAATATACTAAGTATGTGGAATGCAATTCAATAAGAGATTGGCATTGTAATCAAAAAGCATAACAACAGGCAATACAAAACTAAGAACAAAATGACATGTATGATCAATGCTCAAGTAAGACATGCTTAAGTAATTCATGGTCATAGGGGATATCATATGTGTAGAAGAGACCAAGCTAGATTTCTAAAGTAGAAACCACTTCTGTCATAACCCAAGCCTAGGTCCTAGACTTGACCAGCAAATGGGAAAGCCAAAGAAACCCCAAATAAGCCTTATCGCATATCATCACATATCCTTGGTCGCAAAACTTGGGACTAAGGGAGCAAGAATTATGTTTATATATCTTGGATATCATAAGTGAGTCAAAGCACAAGCTTAATAAATATGTTTGTCCAATAACACCTCTAACATAGAACCTAGTGGGGGCCAAGACAACCAAATGGGCTCACTCTTATAGTCACATATAACAAAAAGGAAAGGTAGTCTTCAATACATAGTAGAAGAACATAGATATCGCCCCTCGACATGAGGACTCACCAACTATCTTGATTGAATATCACTAGCCACGTGGGGAGGGTGATGACCAAATGGAGCTCCGGTTCCAACATAGTGATATCATATAGGCAAGAGTATGCATTAGTACATTTGAGTGTACTAAGTATGTGAGATGCAATGCAATAAGAGATAAGCTTCATAATCAATATGCATAATAATAGACAATAGGCATGATATAGCAATATGACATGAATGATCAATGCATAAGTAAGACATGCTTAAGTAGCTTATGCTCATATAGGATATCATTTGTGAAGGATAGACCAAGTGAAATATTTCCCAACTCCAATTCACACCATTCCTTGAATGGTGATTGAGGCTTGATACCCCCTCAACAAGACATCTAAAGCTTGACACCCCCTCGTCTAGGTGATTTAGACTTGGCGCCCTCTCAACAAGGTGATTGAGACTTGGCACCCTCTTAACAAGTTGATTAAGGCTTAGTACCCCCTCAAAAAGGCATCCGAGGCTTGATACCGCCTTGTCAAGGTAGTTGAGACTTGGAACCCTATCAATAAGGTGATCAACTTACAACATCATAGATACTTTTCATGAATTCTACACATGTACAATATTCTTTCATCATCATATACCTACATTTCCTCTCATCATTACAAATCATATGCATACCATTGTTTCTTTATCATTCCAACATAATTTCATCATTATATAATCATCATAACACCACTTATCTTATAAGACATGCATTGGACCTTCAATTCCTCAAAAAAACCTAGCTAGATATTTTGTCAAACACTTGGCGGGTGTGTAATAGGAGTAAAAGATCATTAAATTTAGAGATAAAATCATGCAAGAAACTCCATTGTAAAACCATCAATAAACACCTTATAACACCCCCAAGACATTCACATCAAAACGCCCTCATTAAATCCAACATTAGATCCAAGATCTAGAGTTCAAAATATGCTAAAACAACTATACTTTTTCAAGAGCATAAATCATTGTGAAGTAAATTTGTCAATATACAATACCCACATGTAAAATTAATTTTACATCATTAAATTTTAGTATAAAGAGTGTTTAGGCACCATGGGTGGAAGGACCCAATGGTTCGATGATGTGTTGTTAAAATATAACATATTTTGTGCCTAAAACAAAGGATTTTGTGAGTTCTTAAAGCAACATTTTAATGTTTTAATGTGTTTTTGTGTTAATCTTGCAGAAAAGTTAGGTTGGAATGATTTGAAGAAAAATTGCAGAATTTGCTGAAGCATAGAGCATACAAGCCAATCTACGAGTCGTAGCTCACTCTATGAGTCATAGATTATGTCGTAGCAAGAATCAGACACCAAATATTCAAAATCTTCCAAGTGAAGGTCACCCCTATGAGTCATAATACATACTACAACTCGTATAGGTGGACACATAGCGAGAATCAGAGGGCTAAAATATTGGATCAAAAATTGAAGACCAAGATTACGAAACAAACATATGAGTCATAACCCAAGCCACAATTCATACTTATGTGTCGTACTAGTTCAGTCCAAAATGCCAAGAACTTGATATGAGACCCCAACTACGATTCGTATGTCATCATACGAGTCATAACTGGGAGTCTTATCAGCTGCCAATTGCCTTTTTTGTGTAAATTCTAGGGTTACTTCATAAAGACTATATATAATTTAATTAAGGTTTTTTAGAGAGTTCGACTAGTAGATATTTTACTATTACACTTTGAATATTTTCTTAGGTTTTTTGAGTAGTTTATTGTTCTTACTTGGAAAACCTATTTTGGAGATTGCAAATCTTGCCTTGTACTCATTATTGATCAATCAAGCTTATGGGTTTGCAACTTATGGTGTCTATCTCCCTTATTGTTATTAGTAAAACTCTCGACTATGTCTATTATATGTACTTTTATGTGTTTTCTTTAGCCATGAGTAGCTACGCACCCACAACTTGGGGTTGTGGCAACCATGGTTAGTTAACTTAAAATAACCTAGTTTTCTTGCATTTCTATGATTGGGGTTTTGCATGTACTATCTATTTCTCTTCATTTTTATTGTTGTTTGGTAGAGGCCAACACCAAACCCTGCCTACTATCATGATCCCAACCAAGGTATTGAGGAATAGGAAAAGGAAAGTAGATGATAAAATTTTATTGATGTTTTTCTTATCTAATCAACCAATCCTAACCAAGGGGAGGTTGATTGAGACGATTGGTAATGGTTAGTTGGCACGCCATTGTGGCCAACCAAGCGCCATGGTGAAAATTGACCTTCACCTTCATAAGAGGGATGAAAAAAACCTAAGTTATCATCTTGCATGCGAATCACCAATTATAGTTATGTATCTAGGGTAATTAAGTTGACAAACAATAGGGAACACAATTCTCTAGTTATTCCAAAATTGAGTGTTTCCTTGCATTATAGTTAGTGTTTGTTCTATTTGTTTTGAATCACAAGCCCCCCATATAAAGATTGTAGTATAAATAATAGAAATGATTAGTAGTGAAGTCTTTTAGTCAAGCCTGTATTCCCTGTGGATTCGACCCTAAACTCGATTAGGTTAATTATTAATAGCGACCTTTTTCTTATTGTAGTGTGACCATCAATCAAAAATTATGGCACCATTGCCGAGGAATATGTCTAAGTTATGATTTGATTTTACTATTATTTAGTTCTAGTGTTGATTGCTAGAGTCTCTTGTATTTTACTTTTGTTTTTGTTTTTGTTGTTTGATTTCTTTTGTAGGGTGTACTAGGTTGTATGCCCAACAAAAGCATCCAAGGGAATCCCTTAGCTCCACTAAATTTGGAGATTCATCGGCTACTAAGAAGGATGGCTCAAGTGAATAAGGACATTGAGGTTGAGGAGGATATGCATACGAATGAGGATATGGATAGAGAAGAGAATCCACCAAAAAATGGTAACAGGTCACAACTCAGGGACTTCAATGAAAATGCTTATGAATGAAATCAATATCAATTGAATCCTATGCATATGGACATTACTGGTGTTACAGTAGTGCCTCCTTTACCGGTAAATACTAAGTTCGTGGTATCGAGTGGATTGCTCTAAATGCTCCAAAATTGTGGTCTATTCATAGGTCTACCTTCTTAGGATCCCCACCATCATTTTCAGAATGTGGTATTTGTGTGCAAAAGTGTCATGAGGACACAAAACCTTTCTTTTGATGTTGTTGGGTTAAGAGTGTTACCATTGTCATTGACTGGCAATGCAACTGTATGGTTGTCTGAGATTCCTTTGGGCACTATCACAAGTTGGCTGAACTTAAGAAAGTATTCCTTGAAAGATACTTCCAAAGATCTAAGAAGTTGAAGCTCAAGGACCAAATCAATAACTTTGAGCAATTGTCAGGTGATGCTATTAGCACAATATGGAAGATGTTTACCAAATGCTTGAGGATGGTTCCCGATCACAAGATTGTCGATGATACCTTGGTCAAGATTTTATATCAGGCACTTGATGAGAATAGTCAAGCTTAAGCCGATATAATCATGGGAGGCATGTTTCTAGACCAACCTTTTGCATTGATAGCTACAAGAATGGAATAAGTGGTGAAAACAAATAAAGCATGGGGGAAATGAGAGCGAGGTGTGATGAAACCTTCTTGTGTAGTCAATACCAATAATGAGCAAGTGAAAGTGAATGAAAAGATCATGGAGCAACTTGCTCAACTTCACACAAGCATGGACTTAGTCTTGAAGTAAAACTAGGCAACAGTCCATGCAGTCACCCACTAACCTCTGGAGGCTCCTACGTATGATGATCCATTCTTTGATGAGGATACATGTTTTGTAAGCAACCAGGTGCCGCGTTTTCAAAATAACCCCCAAGGTTCTAATTCAGACTATTGGAGGCAAGGTTCCAGGAATCAACGTCAGAACATAAATCATGATGGGACATATAGAGACAACCAGGGTGGATACTATCCAAGAGAGAGTGCGTTAGACATAGAATGGGGGAGAAGAGAGGGATACAGGATTGGTCCTTATGTGCCCCCTCAAAACTATTATGCCAGGTCAAATAACTCAGGATTGAAGATATGTTTGAAAAATTGTTGAAATGTGTTGACCATCAAGATGAGACTTTAAAAGAAATGAAAGCAAATATTTCAAGTATTAACCAATAAATAGAGCCTCACTCTGTGGCAATCAAGCAACTTGAACAATAATTTAGACAAGTGTCTTACAGTTGAATGGTACTCTACCAAGCAATATAATTCAGAATCCTAAAAATAAAGAGCATTGCATGGTGCTGATGACTAGGAGTGGAAAAAGAACGATAGATCCCCATATGCCAGTGATTGTTCATAAAGTTAATCAGAAGGATCTTGGTGGTGAAGTTGAAGTTGAGGGAGAAGATTCGAAGGTTATTAGGATGCAACAAGAAGAAGTAAGGGAGCATGAGAAATTGCAATCGATTCCCAAACCTCCTCATCTTTTCCCTCAAAGGCTTAAGAGAAAGGCATAGGAGGGTAAATTCAAACACTTCCTCTCAATATTGAAGCAACTCTCTATCAACATCCCCCTTCTAGAAGCTTTGGAGAAGATTCCCGTGCATGCCAAATTATGAAGGATTTGGTCACCAAGAAATGTACTTTGAGCCAAGAATTTTCGCAAGAACTCCAACAATACAGTGCGATTATGACCAAATGCCTTTTTCCAAAATGAGAAGACCCCAGGGAATTAACTAGCCCTTCCACTATTGGTGAAATTGAATTTCCAAGAGCATTATACGACTTAACAGCAAGCAGCAACTTAATGCCTCTTGCCGTATTCAAAAAGCTTATCCTTGGTAATTCTACACCAACATGAACAAGGTTGCTTATGGCAGATCAAACTATTAAAAAGCCGAAGGGAATCTTTTTGGATGTGCTTAATAAAGTTAATAAATTCATATTTTCAACAGATTTTGTGATCCTCGACTGCGAAGTTGATTTTGAGGTACCCATCATTTTAGGGAGACCATTTCAGGCCACTAGGAGAGCCCTAGTGGATATGGATTTAGGTTAGCTATGGTTCAGAGTTAATGATGCAGAAGTTATGTTCAATATTCTCCAATCCATAAAACACCTAGATGAGCGCAAGAGTGAGTTATGGACCCTTGATTATAGTTGATGAAGGAAGATGACAAAGTCGAGCCACGACATTGAACAAGGCACTTCTTGGGAGGTAACTCAAGCATTGTTAATAAGAGTTGGTTTATCTTTAAGTGTTTTCGATTGTTATGATTTCTAGGTAGAAGTTGAGAGTTTATTTTTATTATTGAAAGACATTGATGCAGTTGTAAGATTTTGGGAACTATTGTGTTTTGAGATTTGGTTTGTAGGTGACAATTGAATAACTGAAGATTTGAAAAATAACACTTAGAGCAGCCTCTATGATCAGGCCTATGAGTCATAGTTCTCACGACGACTCATAGTCATGCATCGTAGAGGGAATCAGTGAGTATCAGAAGTTGGCACATACACTACGAGCCAACCTTGCGACCCGTAGGACACCCTATGAGTTGTGAGTATGGTTCGTAGTGCCCAGGTATGATTCCTAAATTTCTATAATTATTGAGGCTAATAAGAGACCGGGACTTATGAGTTGTAGGATGACCTACGACTCATAATCGGGTCTCGTAGCCTCGATCTAAAGCTTTTTAAAAGTCGACCCCATTTGCTTATATATGGGGTCAAAATTATTTTTAACCCAAAAAATTCAATTTTCTTAACCCTAAGATGACAGAAACCCCTATTTTCACTCTGTAACTCTTTCTCCGACCAAAATCCTGACTACCCACATCATCTTTCGGCGAAGATTCCGGTGAGGGTATAGAAATTTTGTGTTTCGACATGAATTTCATTCTTCTTTGCTATGGTTCACTTCTCAATCTGATTGGTGTGCTATTCGATTTAATTTCTTGATCTTTGGTGATGAGTATTGTCCCCTATATAAGTATAAGATTTGTTTGATCATGTTTAAGCATGCCATACTTCGATTATTGAACTTGACTTGTAATCTAGGGTTTTTAGACATTTAAAGAGTTGAGTTGTGGATTTAACCTTGTTGAAATTCTTGAGTGGGTGATTGTGAGTACAGTTGTGATCTTTGGTATATGATGTATAATTCTTGCCCACTCATGGTCTGAATAGTTATCGGAGTTAAAATTTATGAGATATGGGTGTGATGGCTATGCTTTAACTTATGGGGTTTGGTTGAGTTGATTTGTATGGGAATTACATCCCTAAGGAATGTTTATAGATGTTAAGAATGAGTTTTGAATGAATATTGTTTTAAGTCTGCTTGATAATCTATTGAATTATGTATGGTTCTTAGAAAATAGGGTTGTTATGAACTCCTGATGTTATTGAAATACTTGCTTATTTGCCACAGAGTTGATTTTGTTATTTTGTTACAAGGATGTTGGACTTTGTGCTTGATTTGTCCTTGTTGTTGGAAAATTTTAGGCACCACTGATGCCTTCTATTTCCTGCTATGAGGCTCTTCTATGACTCATAGACCTATGAGTCATAAGGATCCCTTGTAGCAAGCATCATTCATCTATGGTTCCATCAAGTTTCTCATATGAGACTCACATATGACCTATAGTGCCTGCTACGACTAGTAGTGAGGGTCTCGTAAACTCACATATGTTCTAAAAAATGTTTCTAAAAATGGTTATGATGTCAACTTATGACTTGTAGGTCACTCTATGAGTCATAACTGTGTCTTGTATCTGGGATCAAAAAGCATTTTTGAAGGCATACTAGTTCTACGAGGGTAGTTTACGACTCGTATGTCATAACTACACTCATACCTCTAAACTTGCAGTTGCATAGTGCATAGTTACTTTTTAGTTATTTTTGTTTCTTGTTCTTTGCTTTGTATTTCAGTGGATCGAACATCTTGGACTTACATGTTGCTTTGTGGGTTGATTGCATATAAAGTTCCTTCAAAAGACACACGGGTTATTTAAGCTATCCAATCGAGTTTGCGAGTTGAATCCTTCGAAATTAAGCAATCCAAAGGCTCTGTGGAAGTCCATAGAGTCAGGTTAGACTCAGAGGACAATATACCTTAGACTCGTGCACTTGTAGCACAGACACCATGGAAGTGAGTAGTTCCTCCCAATCTAGAAAAAAGGAATAATATGGCAATGGGGATAGGTCAGATAGCATCTTTCCACAGATTACCCCCTCATACTCAGGTTTAGAGTCAGACTTAGAGAGCACTTCTCAGCAGAAGGAGCTTCAGTCCCAGCCCGTAGCCGACCATAGATAGTGTATCCCTAGCATAAAGGAAATATATAATCAACGGTTGGAGCCTAAGGGGTAAGGCAAGCTGGTTCGCCAATTTAATAAGGAGTTCGGCTAAATGGCTCAAGCTTAGATAGAGTGCCTGGATTGGATGTTGGGTTAGATGAGCATGAATAATGATGTACCATATAGCAGTTGGGAAAATATGCTTCTTACATAGTCAGTGAGTTCTATGTGGCCTACCTTGCTACACTCCATCGGGGGTTACCGAAGAACAAAAGACCAATTGACCAATCGAGGCTACTGGTGGTGACAGTCTATGGGAGGAGAGCTGATATCTTAGAGGAGATGATCCAATGAGTGCAGTTTGAGTCTACTTATACAACCAATCAGTCCATCGAGAAGTATGATAGCTATATTGAGAAGATGAGGACAGCGGTGACTGGGAAGGACATCAGGCTAGCATAGAGCTTCTATGGTAGATCACTATCTAGATTTGTAAGGAGGGTGTTGAGCTGACCTAGGTCATAAGCCACATAGATCCTATAGTAAAAGCCCACCTCTTATTCCGAGCCAAGTTCTAGTGGTCCATTATTCTTGGCGTATTAGGCAACTTTTACAGATAATGTGATTACCCTCGAGAGAGATGTATTGTTGGCCAGCCTTCTAGCTGGGTATGCTATAGATTAACACTGGATCATTTTGGAGCAGATTCATGAAGCTACATCTCGGGAGCACCTCACTGTCATTTCCAATTTTAATTCATCGACTATGCAGTGCAATAGGTGTTCCAATTGACCCTCACTAGGACCTTTATATAGAGGCAACATGCACTATAGATCCCAGCCTGATAAAGGCTGATGAGAACCCAGTGGCCTTACCACGAGCAGCTCCTCCAGCTATCCCAAAGCCATTCCCGGTAGAGCCTTTGATTCTAGGTTCACCTCCAGCTACTACTGGCACTACTCTGGCTACTACATAGCCCATACTTATGGTTGAGATCGATCGACACCATCCCCCAACACTCCAACACCAGCAGTACCTTTTTTATAGGTTAACACTCTTTTCTCTGTTATTGCATTTTAGGCTTTATTATGCAAGATAACTGTAGCAGAGGGTAGGCTACGTGAGCTGTCAGTATGAGTCTAGCCATTGATTGATCGAGATTTTATTAATGAGAACATCCGAGTAGTGGATGCCAGGATGAATGCGTTTAAGGCTATAGTTCACAAAAGGCTTGAGGGAGCAAGGCCTGTCAATGCAAGTGCAGTTACTGAGGAGTTGGCCAAATTTAAGGCTGACTTATTATAGATGTTGGCAGCCCCTGTTCCAGCCCCAAAGATAGCACCAGTAGGAGATGAGGCATTTGACTGGCTCTCTGACCATTCAGACACCCGTGGGAAGAGGCCCCAAGAGCATGTTGATCTAGAGCTAATCTCGAAGAGGCTAAGACTTGAGAAGGAGGAGATCATACCCGCAGAGATGGTGCAAGAGTTGTTGTTGTTCACAACTATTCAAAGAGATCGAGCACAACACATCCCACATGGAGAGGATACCTTAAGAGTAACTACAATCTAGGAAGCAGAGGAGGAGAGTCAACCCTAGGACACCGTAGACCATTAAGAGGCCAGTGCTTGATGCACCATGACGTTTGACCCCTTTTGACCCTAACTCTTACTCTATCTTATGGATATTTTGTCCTTATGTTAGACAATATTATTTTTCCCGTTGGTTCTTGGCTGGTTTGGATGTTCTTATGTTTGGTTTTAGATACTAGTTTTGTTAATTATTACTTTTTAGTGCCCATATATCTATGTATGTTTTTATTTTCTCATCATTAGTCTGTGTTTGTACTTTGAGGACAAAGTGTCATCATTTGGTGGGGTGGTGAAAGTTATGGATTAAGGTGAAGTCAGAGTAGCCTCAAGTCCATAACTTCCCCTATTTTTGATCCTAAGGTTTTCTTGTTGTATTTTTTTTCCTTATGGATGTTTTATTTTCAGTTGAACCAGCATATTTTTGGAAGTATAGATAAGTTGTAAATACATAGTAATGTTATCTTTTGGCACATATATAGTTCTTATATTTTCTTTAAAACTTTTGATGCAAAATTGGGTACCCTCAAAATTTTTGAGGTTGTGATTATTGATGCATTCATACATTTTTGATTATATGGTAATGTTTGTTCTGAAATTGTGAAGGTAAGCTGAGACTAATAGCATGACCTGTGAATTTATACTTGATTGTGGATGCAATTACTATATGTGTTATATGGACTCAAAACTTGCCCTAGTACTATAAGATTGGTTTGGTGATTTGGTTGATTTTGAAGTGATCTTAGGCCTTTGTTCTGATAGTAAGCCACTTTTGCCTAAATTACCTACCAAATGAACTAGTGAATCCCTTGTTCCGAATGTTTGAGCTTCTCATGTACTCATTTTTCTTGACACCTTGCTAACCTTACCTCGTTTGATGAAATACCCTGATATTGGCCCTGATCTATTCTTGAACATGTGAACCTTGATTGAGGCTAGAAGCCTGAGGGTGGCTGCATTAGTAGCCCTGGTTTGAGGCTTAGATATTGTGTACTTCACTTTAGGCTAAAAGCCTAAGTTGAGCGTGGCCCTTATTGTAGTAAAGTAATAAAAAAGAGGTAGTTTGTTGGGGTGAAAAGAAAGAAAATGAATAATCATGAGCCAGGTAGAGAAAAAGAAAAGAAAGAGTGCCTTGAGTTGAAAATATTAGAAAAAATAAGTTCAAAGTGAAGGTACAGTTGAAAAGTGAAAGAAAAATCCCGGGAAAAGTTTGAAATGGGAAAATAAGGGACGAGTTAGTGAAAAGGTTGAATTACGAAAGCAAAAAGTGCTGGTAAAGATGGTTCAAGGATAGCTTTTAGTCACTATTTGCTTAAAATACCATACCAAAGCCCCCTGAGCCCATGTTACAAGCCAATAAGTCCTAAAGTGATCTAAATTCACTGTGGTACCAAACCAAAAAATGAGTATACGGGCAAGCTTATGGTGTTAGTCATTGTGCATGAATTTCAATTGTGAGAGTGAGAATGTTTCCTCAATCCCTGATTTTTTAATGTTCTTGAGTGAGTATAAGGGACTTCTTTGTAGTGAGGGCATTTACACTCCTTTAGTAGCATATGGCTATACTAGTGATTGTGGATGGTTGATGCTCCTTACCTTATCATAGTTGGATTGCCAGGTATCTCATTATGTTCCTATTTGCTAAATGATTTTACAATCCTGTTTTGAAAATGGTAGTTGGGTACCTGAATAAGATGAGTTGTTGTATATGCCATTAGCATAGTTGTTCTGCCTATCTCTTTTTTGTGTAGATTGAGTCATCGCTTGAGGACAAGCAATAATCCTAAGTTGAGGGTGTTGATATGCTGTCAAAATACAACATATTTGGTGCCTGAAATAAAGGATTTTGTGAGTTCTTAAAACAACTTTTTAGTGTTTTGATGTGTTTTTGTGTTAATCTTGCAGAAAAGTTACGTTGGCATGATTTTGAATAAAAGTTGCAGATTTTGCGAAAGCATAGGCCACACGAGCCAACCTAGAGTCGTAGTTCACTCTATAAGTCGTGGGTTATGCTGTAGCAAGAATGAGACACAAAAAATTAGAAATCTGCCAAGCAAAGGTCACCCCTATGAGCCCAACCTATTAGTCATAATACACAATACGGCTCATATAGGTGGACTCGTAGTAAGAATCAGAGAGCAAAAATGTTGGACCAAAAATTAAAGACCAAAACTACAAAATAAACTTACAAGTCCTAGAAAAAGTAACATTTCGTACCTATGGGTCGTACCAGTTCAATCCAAGATGCCATGAATGTAATACAAGACCTTGACTATGACTCGTAGGTCATCCTACGAGTCGTAACTGCGAGAATTATCAGTTGCCAACTGCCTTTTCTATGTAAATTCTTGGGTTACTTTGTAAAGACTATATATATAGTTTAAGTAAGGTTTTTTTTAGAGATTTCGACCAGTAGATATTTTACCATTACATTTTGAATCTTTTCTTAGGTTTTTAGAGTAGTTTGTTGTTCTCTCTTGGAAAACCCATTTTGGGGATTTCAAATATTGCCTTGTACTCATTGTTGATTAATCAAGCTTGTGGGTTTGCAACTTGTGGTGTCTATCTCCTTCATTGTTATTGGTGAAACTCTCAACTATGTCTATTATATGCATTTTTCTGTGTTTTTTTTTAGCCATGAGTAGCTAAGTACGCACAACTTGGGATTGTGAGAACCATGGGTAGTTGACTTGAAATAACCTAGTTTTCTTGCATTTCTATGATTGGGGTTTTGCATGTATTATATATTTACCTTATTTTTTATTGTTGTTTGATAGTGGCCAACACCAAACCCTGCCGACTATCCCGATCCCGATCAAGGTAGTGAGGAATAAGAAAAGGGAAGTAGATTACAGAATTTAATTGATGTGTTCTCGTCCAATCAACCAAACCTGACCAAGGGGAGATTGACTGAGACTATTGGTAACGGTTAGTTGGCACGCCATGGTGGCCAACCAAGCGCATGGTGAAATTAGACCTTCACCTTCACAAGAAGGCTGGAAGAACCTAAGTTATTGTATTGCATGCGAATTACCAACTATAGTTATATGTAATCAAGTCGACGAACCATGGGGAATACAATTCCCAAGTTGTTTCAAAAATTGAGTGTTTCCTTGCGTTATAGTTAGTGTTTGTTTTAGTTTGTTTTTGAATCATAAACCCCCCATCTCTATTTAGAGATTGTAGCCATAAATACTAGAAATGACAGTGGACGCATTCTTATTGGAGTGTGACAGTCAATCATTCAACACCACATACCTTGACTTTGGAGAACCCTTGAAGAAGATTAAAAATGGAGACTTGAAGCTTGAGTGAGATCCTTGAAGAAATCCTTAAGATTGATCTTGAGATTGGGACTTGAATTTAGGAGCAAATATTTGGCTAAGTGTCTTGGTGAGTATTGGGGAATGTTTTGGGTGATATAAGGGTGAAATGAGGCAAAGTATAGGTAAAAACACGTTTGGGAAAACTAAGGCCCAACACTCAGAAAAATCTGGATGGACTAAGAAAAATAGTGTAGAATTTACACCTCTTCGCGTCGCGAAGAGGTCGCGAACTCTCACTGGAAATTGCACCATGTGAAAATTTCACAAATCGATTCCTTTGCTTAAAATTGACATTAGACCCTTTTCCCCCTTATTTGGAACAGCTGAACAAGAATATGAAGTCGGATTTTCGAAATAACAAATAAATTTTTAGATATATGAAAAACAAGAGTTTGGGCAGTTCCAAGCACGTTTTTAGATACTTTTTTAGGGCAACTACAATATTTCCCCCTTGGGAATATTCGTCCTCGAATGTAAAAGAGACATACAAGACAAGGGTGATCATAAACAAATCAGTCCCAACAGGAATGCAACATGCATTTTAAAACTCTATTTTTAAAACCTCAAGATAATTGTAAAATCATCATAGGTTTGGCAACTTCAACATGAATGCATATGAATGACATAGGGGCTGAAATACAAGGCTTGGAATCATAGAAAAGGACTAAAGTGTTATTATAAGCTTGAATAGAATAAAAGAGGTATGGGTATTGATTTTCATGCCCGTTCATCGAGAGACACTTTTGACTAGATGGACCATCCAAGGAGCTTTAAATAATCACCGCATCCTCATCAATCAATCTTCACTCATACTTACACAACTTCTCCACCGAACCTCTACATAAGTCAACTCTTCCATCACAATACCCACAACTTCAAGGAGTTCCATAGCACTGGAGTCACCAATATAACCCAGCAACCTAAAAGCATGAAAAATTGGACTATTCAAACCACTATCCAAGGGGAATCCCCCTAACTTATGCAACCTTACCAACCTCCCTTTGCACTTTCTAGGGACTCACAATCCTCAATTCAATTGTCAACCTTAGTTACACCTAACCCACTTGTTGCCACAACCGCTATCTCCCCCTTGGGGGACAATGTCTAGTCTAGTTTATCATATTTAGCAAACAACATCTCATCCCCCAAGACTTGCAACACTACCCCCAAATGATTCACAAGCTCTAAACAAATCAATACCTCATTACTAGAGATCACTACAACATATCAAGGTAGGGTTTTAAGACCCTATTCTAGGGACCCATAATCATAGCCAATGCATAAATCAACCAAACAACTCCACTACTACCAATAATGCTCACTTAGGGACCAAGTTCAAACTAAAGA
The DNA here is from genome assembly GCA_025642045.1 of Solanum sejunctum. Lineage (NCBI taxonomy): Eukaryota > Viridiplantae > Streptophyta > Magnoliopsida > Solanales > Solanaceae > Solanum > Solanum sejunctum. The sequence goes on from JAOTQJ010149459.1 coordinate 40,909, forward strand.
TCAACCTTAGTGAAGCGACCAACCCATTGTAATTGCCCACATAGACTAATAATCCTCAACCATCATATTATAAGCTTATGGGCTCTACACTTATTGGAAACAATGTATGCAAGTAGCCTAACCTACCGCAAGACCTCCAATGCATCAAGCAAAGTTTAACTAAGATCACATAATAAGACTTTTATGCACTGAGAACAAAGGTAACCCTTAGAGATCAATTGATCCTCAAGACAAGAATGGACCTACCTCTTTTACTACCACTTAACAACTCCCCACTCAAACATGTGTTCGTTAGGGAGTGGGATCTAATAATACGGGTCCTACCATCCATGGAGACACAATATGCATGCAACTACTCCATCTCAAGTATAACATCAAAACCACTATACCAAATCTATCAAGCCACAAAGCTATACCTAATGCAATACAAACCTGCATAACTCAGGACACACAAGAACACTACAAGCAACCAAGAGAATAACGGAGAAACAATGGCACACTTGCCCCAATAAGATACATATATCAAAGTTTGGGAAATTTTAACTTACCAGTAGCAACACCAGGCGCCTTATCTACTTCTTACTTGCTTTGAAGAGCATAGAACCGATTATGCCTAAGAGCATCCCCTTGATCAACCTTACCACCTCTACCCTTTATGCGAGTAAGAGGACAATCTATTATCTTATGACCCTCCATTCCACATCTATAACAAACATTCGTCTTTCTCAAACATGTCCCACCATGGTACCTTCCACATCTTAGACACTTAGGATTAGCTCTCCCTTCATAGCCATCTTGCCCCCTTGAGTTGGTCACCCCATCAATAGTCATCCTCTTGTTTCAACCACCGTCAGACTCTAGATCTTGTGAGCCACCATCAAATCGAGCCCGCTTAGCCTTATTACCCTTTGTTTTCCTCAACTTCTCCTTCTCTATTTTCTTGGCATAAGCCATCCACCGAGACAAGTCCATGTTACTAATTAGCAAGGGTGGACCGACATTCTTCATTCACCGAGTTGGAGACCCCCATCACAAATATATTCATCATAGATCTAGGATCATCCGCCAAATGAGGAGCAAACATTGAAAGTTGATTAAATTTAAGGGCATTCTCCCTCACACTCATAGTACCTTGCTTCAAGTTCAAGAACTCTACCAACTTAGATTACCTAAGCTTAAGAAAGAAGAACCGATTAATGAAATCCCATTTGAACTCCCTCCCATAGCACCACATAACTGTTTCCTTCTCCCTCTCCCATTGATCATACCATATTTGGGCTACCCCTTTGAGTTAGTATGCCGCCAACTCCGCCTTTTCATTTGCCCCAACACTTATGATAATCAAGATCTTGTTGACCTTATTAATGAACACTTGTGGATCTTCATCCACTTTTGACCCATATAACACTAGAGGATTCATCCTCATGAAGTCTCTTACCCTAGCTACCTGGGTAGTAACATGATGGGCTTAGGCCCCTTGTTGGACTTGGTTGGCCACCCCTTGGGCAAGTATAGTGAGATCATCTCAAAGCTCACCATTGTTAGGTTTCTCCTCGGGAGCTTGGGTCCTTTTTCCTCGAGTGTTTGGCATGATCTGGCATACTGAAGAACAATCGTCAAGGGGGAAGAAACTTATCACAATGCTATATCATGACTTAGAACATGAAGAAGGAAAATATTTCCTAAAACATCCCATAGGCTCCTATCCATAGTGAAGACGCGCTTTACAACCATGAATAGTACTCTAATTGACGCGGTGTGTCAAACTTCGAGGATCTATCAACCTAGTGCTTTGATACCATATTTGTCATGACCCAATCCTAGGGCCTAGACATGACTGGCGAATGGGGAACCTAAAAGAACCCCAAACAAGTCTCGTAGCATGTCATCACACATCTTTCGTTGCAAAAGCAAGACATAATAACATAGGAAACATAACAAGGGAAATTGGGACTAAGGGAGAGAGAATTATATTTAAATATTTTGGATATCATAAGTGAGTCAAAGCTCATTCTTAATACATATTTTTGTCCAACAACACCTCTAACATAGAACTTTGCGAGAGTCAAGAAAAGCAACCCAGCTCGCCCTCATAGTCAAGTATACCAAAAAGGAAAGATAGTCTTAAATACATAGAAAAAGAACTAAGATATCGCCCCCAGACATGGACTCACCAACTAGCTTGATTGAATATCACTAGCCACGTGGGGGAGGATAATGACCAAATAGAGCTCCAGTTCCTACATGGTGATATCATGTAGACAAGAGCATATGTTAGTACGTTTGAATGTACTAAGTATGTGAGATGCAATGTAACAAAAGATAAGCTTTTTAATTAACATACATAACAATAAAACATAGGCATGATATAGCAATATGATCATATATGATCAATGCATAAGTAAAACATGCTTAAGTAACTCTTGCTCATATAGGACATCATTTGTGAAGGATAGACCTAGTGAGATACTTCCCAACTCCAAGTCAAACCATTCCTTGAATGGTGGTTGAGGTTTGAGACCCCCTCAACAAGGCATCCGAGGCTTGATACCCCATCGTCAAGGTGATTGAGACTTGGCACCCTCTCAACAAGATGATTGAGACTTGGCACCCTCTTAACAAGGTGATTGAGGCTTGGTACCCCCTCAACAAGGCATCTGAGGCTTGACACCCCATTGTTAAGGTGATTAAGACTTGGTACCCTCTCAACAATGTAATCAGCTAGAAACATCATAGATAGTTTTCATGAATTCCACACATGTACAATATATTTTCACCATCATAAAGTCATCACATACTTACATTTCATATCATCATCATACATCATATGCATACTATTTTTTTATCATCATTCAATATCATTTCATCATCATATAATCATTATAACACCACTCAACTCAAAAAACAGGCATTAGACCTTCAATTCCTTAAGAAATCCTAGTCGGATATTTTATCAAATATTTTGGTGGCTGTGTAATAGGGGTAAAAGACCATGCAATTTAGATGAAAGAAAATTCATTGTAAAACCATCAATCAACACCTTGCAACACCCCCAAGACATTCACATCAAAACCCCACATCAAATTGAATATTAGATCCAAGACCTAGAGCTCAAAACATGTTAAAACAACCATACTTTCAAGAACATAAATCATTGTGCAGTAAATTTCTCAATAGACAAGACCCACATGTAAAATCAACTTTAAATCATGCAATATTAGTAAAAAGAGGATGTATCCACCATGGGTGGAAGGACCCAGTGGTTCAACACCACATACCTTTACTTTGGAGAACCCTTGAAGAAGATTGGAAATGGTAACTTAAAGCTTGAGTGAGATCCTTGAAGAAATCTTTAATATTGGTCTTGAGTTAGGGACTTGAATTTAGGAGAAAATATTTGGCTAAGTGTCTTGGTGAGTATTGGGGAATATTTTGGGTGATATGAGGGTGAAATAAGGCTAAGTATAGGTAAAATCACCTTTGGAAAAACTTAGGCCCAACACTTAGAAAAATTGGATGGACTAAGAAAAATAGTGTTGAATTTACACCTCTTCACGTCATGAAGAGGTCGCAGGCCCTCACTAAAATTGCAATAAGTGAAAATTTCATAAATCGATTCCTTTGCTTAAAAATCTAGGTTAGACCCTTTTACCCCTAATTTGGACCCCCTGAACAAGAATATAAAGTTGGATTTTTAAAATAATAAATGAATTTTTAGATTTATGGAAGACAAGATTGCAGGCACTTCCAATGCACGTTTTTAGGCATTTTTTGGGGTCGTTACACCTTGGTAGGTTGATAATGATATCACAAATCACACTTGTATGTGAGGTACAAACCCCTCATCTAGGTTAGTGATAATTGCACCTATCACCCTGGTGTATAAGGTACAAACCCATCATCTAGGTCAGTGGATCTCACCTACCACCTTGGTGTTTGAGATACTAATCCCTCAACTAGGTTACCCGGGCTCTTAGTCCCTACGGATTGGGCGTCATCTAATGCAATACTTTATATGGAATATATCATATGTACAAGGTCATTTCATCATCATATAGTCTTTTATATCATAGCTCAAGCTTTGAACCTTCAATTCCTCAAGAAACCATAACCGGACGGTTCATCAAACACTTGGCGTGTGTGTAATGCTATTATAAAACCATGAAATATAGAAGTGAAATCAAGCAAGTAAATCAATTCTAAAACCATCAATCAATACCTTGCAACAGCCTCAAGTAATATACATCAAGACCGCTCATAAAATCTTATAATAGACTCAAGATGTATAGCTTAAAACATAGCAAAACAGTTACCACTTACATAGTTTTAACATAGTTCATAGACGTGTTCATACTAGTAAACCCATTTGTGAAATCAACCTTAAATCAAGCCAATTGAGTAAAATAGAGGTTAGGGCACCATGGGTGGGAGGACCTAATGGCTAAAACCCACATACCTTAGCTTTGGAAAAACTCTTAGTGAAGATTAAAAATGGAGGCTTGAATCTTGAAGGAAATCCTTAGATCTGGAAAAGGTTTTGGAACTTGAATTTAGGAGCGAAAAATATAGTTAAGTGTTTGAGTGAGTATTGAGGAATATCTAGTGTGATATGAGGGTAAAATATGTGTAAGTATAGGTGAAAACACATTTGGAAACATTTAGGTCCAAGACTTAGAAGTCTTGGACCGACTAAAAAAAAACAATCACCAAAATGTACTACTGTGCGTAGTGGAAGCATCGCGCTTTGCTCACAGGAAATCACACTTTAGAATTTCATAATTGCTAATCTTTCACTCTTAAATCAGATTAGACCTTTTGTCCTCCTAATTTTGACCCCCTGAATAAGAATATGAAGTCAAATTTTTTATATCGCGCATGCATTTTGAGATATATGAAATTTAAAATTTTGGACATTTTGAGGAATATTTTTGGGAACTTTTTGGGGTCGTTTCATTAAGGGAATACTTTTCATTACCAAGATTTTCTAAATCATCATAAAGAGTTCCTAACACCCCTAACTTAGGCCTTTGTCCTCACTTCCAGCAAATCAAGGAGAGTAGGGTTCTCATAAGACTTCATGATCAAAGAAAGAATTAAAAAGGAATAGCTCATGAGATGGGTGCCAATGAAATGGCTTTAGGCTCAAATCCGGACATTAAGGATATCATTCACAACTTTGGTTAGCTTTTAGCTCTAGTGGGTATTGCAAAAATGGCCTTTGATGATCTCCCAAAATTAATTTTGATGGATACCTAATCAAGAGACTATTTGGCAAGTCTCGGTAATCACACACATAACTTTCAAGTATAATTCACCACACCGGCACAATAGATAACAAATTTAAATATAAACTCGATAACACTAGTTTCCAAAGAACGATTATAGCATATCCAAGCTCAACACTCACTTATTCACGTCAAGATGTTTTCAATCTATGAATGGATTGTTTTAACTTGAATAAGACTAATCAATGAGTCACTACACATTTGTCATCCAAGGACTATCCAAGTCAAAGATATTGACAATTAATACTAGAATTACTTCAAGGGCTAAGAAAGTGCTAGATTGTTTTTAGAAAACATAACTTTTAACATATGCTTTAGGTTCGATTTTGCAAAATCGGCATTCAAACAAAAGAATAACACGAAGAAAAACCAAACACCATCACATTCAAGAAGTAAACAAATGCTAACTATTACAAACCAAAATAACAATATTTACAAACTAACTAGATCACCCATTGTTCAAAATATACATCAACATCAACTATCCAAACCCAAAATAACTAACCCACTAGTGCAATACCATCATACACCCCCTCCATAAAAATGATACATTATAATCAATGCAATAAAAAGAATGATAAGAACAAAGGGAAGAGAGTGTGAGAAATCCCCTCAAGTCAAGTAGGCGAAGGTGGTAGAGCTAAAAAAAGGATCAAAAAGGGCATCAGTTCCTGGAAGTTGTCTATGGTCCACCTTTGAAGGTGCACTATGTGGAGCAGAAGTAACCTAAACTATCGGTGCTATCGATAGACATACGGTACTCTACGACTTCGGGGTTGTTGGTGGTGGCTCTAAGGATGGACCATATCTATTAGATCAGATCATAGAAGTGTCATGATATGATTGCTAAAACCATACTCCCCCAATAGCTTCCCTAGATGTCTATGCCCTTATAAATTTGTTCAAGCATGACCTTAACCGCCTGATCATCATGCTAGGTATTAAAGCCTAAACTCAGGCTGAAATTGACTTGGGCCAATCATCCTATATAGAGAATGGAAGCCGAGGTCAATTACTCTATAAGAGTAGGAAAAAAAGTAGAAGTATAAGTAGGAGCCAATGTAAGAGTAGGAGAAGTAGGAGGTAATGACCTAGCAAGCATCTGTGAGACATGTATATGCTCTACCAACCCGGCCTCAAGGTGCTCGATCTCAGCCATTGGTGTTGTGTCAACTATCACCCTTTATACGACACTTTTAATACATTAAAACTTAAAATTTTATGCATTCTCTAAGTGATGTTAGTAGATTTGATGTGTTTTTATGTTGGTTTTGCAAGATTGCAGTATTTGGGAAGTTTTTGTAAAAATTGCAGAATTTACAGCTTTTTGGTGATGTACAAAGGCCACCTACGAGTCGTGGTTTGACCCATGAACCATAGGTGGGGGTCTGTGGTCCTGAACTAGAGATGGATATGTGTTTTGTTATTGCAATTATGATTAAAAGGATAGGTCATGGACAAAAAGACTAGAGATTTTCTAAGTTTCTAAAAGTTAATAGGATAGAGGAGTCTACGGGCCCTAGTCCAATATACGAGCTATAGAAATCCCCTCATACCTAGATGGTCAGTTTTTGAAGAGGTAGTCTACGAAGTCCTTCAACGAGCTATAAGCAGAGTCATGAATCATAAACTAGCTTATGGAAGGTCTTGATCCGATTTTCCTAATTAGTTTAGGGTTTAGTTTTCTTTCATTATAAATAGGGTTTTTAGTTATTTTTTGATGAATAGAATTTTAGAACCCATATTATTATTCCCATTTCGATTGTTCTTGGAGACTTTGAGTTGATATTTATTGCACCTATATTTGGATCTTGATCTTGTATTTTATGTGGAGATTTCAGAATTTATGTTCTTCAATTGTTTGTTATATGTGTTTAATTATGCAAATCTATAACATAATTTCTTCATCTACATGGAGCATGAGTAGCTAAATCCACAGTGTTGTGGGAACCATGAAGAACTACAAACAAAGTAAAAACTAAATAATTTGTAATCCTTTTAAAGTTTTCATGTATGTACTACTTATCTCTGCATTTTGAATGTTGTTTAACAGTGGCCAATGTTATAACTCACATTGTTCTTACTCTCCTGCCCAAAGGGGTAAGGAATGGGAAAAGGGATAAATAATAGGATTCAATGTGAGCACACTCATCCAATCAATTTGAACAGCCAAAGGGATAGTCGTACTGGGACCAAGGCAAGGTTTAGTAATGTGACACCTGTAGACAATCCAAGTTATGTGGTGAAATTTGCCTAGTTACCAGCCTAAGGAATTAGGTGAATAGAACTTACTAGTTCTGCATGCTACACACTAGAAAAAGTTACAATTATTAAGTTATACTGCATTAGGCATTCATGGGGAACGCAATACCCTAGCTATTTCTCTCATAGAATTAGTAATACTTTCATGGACTACTATTCATAGTTTAGGTTTGAATAGTTGCATTTTACTCCATAACCTCCCTTTCTAGAAGTAAGTTGATTAATTTATCAAAATTGCTTTAATTACTCCAAGTCTAGACTACATTCCTTATGGGATCGACCCTAACTATCATTAGGTTCTATATTTGAACGAAGACTCGTATACCTTGATTGGCAGGTGTAATTAAGTGTGATCAACCTTTCTAGCCTTCTCTTCCTTATTCTATCTGTTCATAGCCTCAATCCTACTGATAAATTCCAAAGTGTATAGTACACGATTCACAATCCCCAAAAATGGGTTTTCAAAGGGAAAATAATAATCTAAGTTGAAACCCTAAAATATTCTTGCATGAATATTTTAAAGCTCAAAGACAAAGGCTAATATTTACAAGTGTCAACTCTTGTCTCTCTCTTGTCCTCTTCTCTCAAAAACCTAACTTAAACTATTTATAATATGTACAAAACAACCCTAAAACTTTTGCAAAAAAACACAGTTGGCATCTGATAAATTCATAGTTATGACTTGTAGAATGGCCGTAGTCGGGGTCTCGTATTAGGATCTTGGCATCTTGGAATGAATTGGTATGACCCATAGGTAAGAGTCATTGCTTGAGCTGTGACTCGTATGTTGGTCTTGTAGTCTTGGTCTTCAGTTTTTGGTCAAATATTTTGGTTCTCTAATTCTTGCCACAAGTCCACCTGTACAACTCGTAGTGTATCTTACGACTCATAGGCTAGGCTCATAGGAGTGACCCTCACTTGGAAGATTTCTAAACTTTTGGTCTCTGATTTCTCTTATAACACCATCCTACAACTTGTACTATAAAATATGACTCATAGGATGGCCTCGTAGGATTGACCCTCACTTGGTAGATTTCTGAACTTTTGATCCTTGTTTCCTGCTATAACACACCCTACGACTCGTAGCTTGGGCTATGACTCATAGGTGGGCTCGTATAGCCTATGCTTCAGCAAAATCTATAAGGTTTCTTCAAAATCATGTCAACATAACTTTTCTACAATATCAACACAAAAATACATAAAAACTATAAAAAGACACTTCAAGAACTCACTAAATCCCATGTTTCAGGCATCAAGTGTGCTATATTTTGATAGCACATCAACACCCTCAACTTAGAATTGTTGCTTGTCCTCAAGCAATGCCTCAATCTACACAGACAAAGAGAAACACATAATAACTATACTATTGGCATATATATCACCTCATCAGGTTTAGGTACCCATAGTCATTTTTTAAAATAGGATTTTGAGGTTATTCAGCAAAACAAGGACACAATGATACATCCTGCAATTAAACTATGATAAGATAAGAAGCATCAACCTTATGCAATCAATGGTATAGTCATATACTATTCAAGTAGTGCAAATGTCCTCAGAAGAAAGAAGTTTCATACACTCACTCAAAAGCATTTAGAATTCAGCGACTGAGGAAACATTCTCACTCTCACAATTGAAATTCATGCACAATGACTAACACCATAGGCTTGCCCTTGTACTCATCTTTTAGCTTGGTGACAAAGTGGATTTGGATCACTTTAGGACTTAATAGCTTATAACATAGGTTCATGGCACTTTTGTATGGTATTTTAGGCATTTAGTGAATAAAGGATATCGTTGAACCATGCTTACCAATACTTTTACCTTCACAACCCATCTAGTTTCACTAATTCATCGCTTATTCCACTATTTTAAGCTTTTCCCGGGCTGTTCTTTCACTTTTTACATATTTGCCTCAATTTCAAACTCATTTTTGTACATCTTTTCAGATCAAGGCATTTTTTCTTTTCTTTTTCATCACCTGGCTCATGATTAATCATTTTCTTTCGTTTTAGCCCAAATAACCACCTCATTTTTGTTACTTTATCATAATAAGGGCCACCCTCAACTTAGGCTTTTAGCCTAAGGTGAAGTACACAATATCTATGTCTCAAACCAGGGCCACCAATGTAGCCACCCTTAACTTAGGCTTTTAGCCTCAATCATGGTTCACATGTTCAAGCATAGATCAAGGAAAATATAAAGGTATTTCATCAAATAAGGTTAAGTCGGCAAGGTGTCAAGAAAGAATGAGTGCATGAAAATCTCAGGTATTCAGAACAAGAGATTCACTTGTTCATTTGGTAGGCAATTTAGGCAAAAGTGGGCTTCTTATCAGAATAAAGGCCCAAGACAACCTACAAATCAACTAAGTCACTGCACCTAGCTTAGAGTACGAGGGAAAGTTCTGAGTTTAAACATAATACATGAATGCATTCAAATAAGCTCACATAACACATGGCATTGCACAATAATCAAGTATAGAGTCATAGGTCATGCGTCAAGCCTCAGCTTACCCTTATAATATCAGAACAAACATTGCCAAATACTCAAAATGTACAAGTTTATCAATAACCACAATCCAAAAAAAATTAATTATTTTTTAGGGTACCAAATTTTTATCGAAATTTAGAGAAAATTATAGAACTATATATATGCCTATAAGTAACATTACTATGCATTCACAACTTATCTACACATCCTAAAACATGTCGGTTCAACAAGAATTTAAGCATTCATAAGAAAAAAGAATCATGGCAAGAAAACCTTGGTATCAAAAATAGGGGAAGTTATAGACTTGAGGCTACTCAGACTTCACCGTAATCCATAATTTCCATCAGCTCACCAAAATATGATACTTTGTCCTTAAAGTAAAGACAATAACAAAAAGGCGTAGGGGCCATACCATGGGATGCCTCTCAGGAAGCGCCTGATTTAATGTTGTGGCATGACAAGAAGCTTTCGCCATCATGCCTCTTCAAGGTCCCAGTCTTCCACTGTTTTGACCTTTGCCATGTCACCTATATACCTTTTTACCCTATGCCCATTGACTTTGAAAGTTTTTCCATCCCTACTCTTTAACTTGATAGCACCATGGCTAAAAACACGCACAACTCTGAAAGGTCCTATCTACTTAGATTTGAGCTTTACAGGAAACCACCTTATCTTGGAGTTGTAAACCAATACCATATATCCTGGGACAAACTGGCGATCTTCAATTCTGCAATCATGTTGAATCTTTATTTGTTATTTGTAAAAAGCAGATCTCCCATAGGCTCGTTCTAAACTCATAAAGCTCGTTTACTTGCATCAACTTAAAGGTTTCAGCTTTATGCCAATCTAGATTCAGTTTCTTCAATGCCCACAATGCTTTGTGTTCAAGTTCAACCAGTAAGTGGAAGGCCTTTCCAAACCCCAGTTGATAAGGAGACATTCTGATGGGAGTTTTGAAGGCAGTCTGGTAGGCCCATAAAGCATCATCCAACCTCCTTCACCAATCAATACAATTCACATTCACTGTTTTGGATAAGATTTGATTTATTCCCCTATTTGATACTTCCACTTGCCTACTAGTTTGGGGTAGATATGGGGTTGCCACACGATGTTTCACACCATATCTTTCAAGGAGTGTTTTGAATAGTCGGTTGCAAAAATGAGAACCTCCATCACTGATAATTGCCCGAGGGGTATGGAACCTAGAAAAAATACTTTTCCAGAGAAATCCTGTAATACTCTTACCCTCATCGTTTGGTAGTACTACTATCTCTACCTATTTGGAGACATAATCAACTGCAACGAGAATATGCTTATTACATATAAGCTAACAAATGGTCCCACAAAATCAATGCCCCAAACTTTGGACATTTTGATGACCAAAATACGATTTAGGGGAAGTTTGTCCCTTCGTGAAACTCCCCCTTTCTTTGACATCTATCACATGACCTTATAGAATCATAGGCATCCTGATGAATAGATGGCCAATAGTAGCCACAATGCAATACCTTGTAAGTTGTTTGAGCTTCAATGTGATGGTTGCCCACCAATGATGAGTGACATGCTTCAAGAATACTCACCATCTCTACTTGTAGAACACATCTACGGATGATCCCATCAGCATAAATGTGATAACATGGCCCATCCCAGAAGAACTTCTTTACACCATGCATAAACTTGCTATGTTGATGGATATTTAAATTAGGAGACATTATATCACTCACCAAATAGTTAGTATAGGCTGTAAACCAGGGTATAACATCATGTGACACTGCCAAAACTCTTCCATCGAGGAATGAGACATTTATGTCTAGCCCATCATCAAATTTCACCATAGCCTTATCTTCCAATCTAGAAAGGTGATCAGCAACCTGGTTTTTTGACACTTTTCTATCAATCATATCAAAATTAAATTCCTGCAAGAGAAGTACCCACCTAATCAATCTTGGCTTTGCATCCTTCTTTGCCATCAGATAATTGAGCGCTGCATAGTCTGTGTGCATATTTACTTTAGTTTTCAAATGCAAACACCACTGCAAGCAATTCTTGTTTGGTCACAGTGTAATTCTTTTGAGCTATATTTAGTGTTTTATTGGAATAATAGATTGGGTGTAGGACTCTTTCTCTCTTTGTTGCCCCAACACCACACCAAGTTCAACACCACTAGTATCACATATTAGCTTGGTTGTGACCAATCTATAGCTACAATAATAGGCATTGTGGTTAGTCTTCTTTTGAATTCTTCAAAGGCATGCATATATGTACCATCAAACACAAACTTCGCATCTTTTTCTAGCAACTTACACAAGGGTTGTGCGATCTTGGAGAAATCCTTTATAAAACGATGGTAGAATCTGGCATGTCCTAGAAAACTTATGATACCTTTTACCAAAATTGGTGCTGACAATTTTTCTATTACCTCAATTTTTGCTTTATCTACCTCAATTCCTTTGCTCGAAATTCTGTGACCAAGTACGTTGCCTCTTTGACCATAAAATGACATTTATCCCAGTTTAGCACCAAGTGACTTCTTGACACATCTCTGCAACACATCAAGCAAATGTAAAAGACATTTTTCAAATGACTGGCCAACAAAACAAAAGTCATCCATGAACACCTCAATAGTGCTTTCAACCATATCCGAGAAGATAGACATCATGTATCTCTGAAATATGGCTGAAGCATTGCAAAGTCCAAAGGGTATTCTCTTAAATGCAAAAGTACCATAGGGGCATGTGAACATTGTCTTCTCCTGATCCTCAAGTGCAATAATAATTTGATTGTACCTAGAATACTGATCAAGGAAATAGTACCATACCTTTTCTACCAGTCTGTCGAGCATCTGATCTATAAATGGCATAGAAAAGTGATCCTTTTCAATAGAAGCATTTAATTTTCTATAATCCATACATACTTTATATCCGGTGATTGGTCTCATGGGGATTAACTTCTTTTTTGCATTAGGCACCACTGTGATTCCTCCCTTCTTTGGAACAGACTGCACTGGACTCACCCACTCACTATCAGCAATCGGATAGATTACTACTGCGTCTAACCACTTTATGATCTCTTTCCTCATAACCTCTTGCATTGGGGGGTTCAACAGCTTTTGATGCTCAGTACTCGGTTTGTAATCTTTGACTAGCTGAATCATATAAATGCATATCCCAGGAGGTATACCGATGATGTCTACAATTGTCCACCTAATGATTCTCTTATACTGCTTGAGAACCAAGACTAGGGCTTCTGTTTGAGCTTCACTTAAATATGCTGCAATGATGACAGGTGATGTACTATTTTCTCCCAAGTAGGCATATCTCAGATATGATGGTAATGCCTTTAACTCTAACTCAGGTGGAACTTCTACAGAAGTCTTTGTATATGGCCTCTCCCTGTTGCATAAGTCTAATTCCAATCTTGCTTACTGCCTCAGCCCATATGACACCCTAAGAGAATTTACTGTTTCCTCATAATCAAGAATGTTCACTATCAAAGTTCATCAACATGTCTGCAAAAGGATCAACACCAAGCCTTAATTCTATCAGAATTTCAGCTTCATCATCTTCATCAAATGAAATCATTAAGATGACTTGGGACTCCAAACTCTTCCCATCCTGTTGACCCAGTTGAAACGCCACTACATCTTTGCCAAACGTGAAAGTAAGTAGATTCTTCTCCATATCTACTAATGCTTATCTTATGGGTAAGAAGGTCTTCCCAAAATGATTGGAACTGCAAAATCAACATCATAGTCAAGTATAACAAAATTTGTGAGAAATATAAACTTGTCTACCATTACCAACACATTATATAAGATCCCCACAGGCTTCTTGAATAATCTGTCCGCCATCAACAACTGTATCTTTGTAGTGACAAGGCTTTCCAAATCATTAAGTTGATGCTAGCTCCCAAATCATATAGTACTTGAGCAAATACTAGTTCTCCTACAGTGCATGGTATGGTGAATGCACCCGGGTCTTCGCACATTTGCACTAATGACTTTGTAGTGATGGCACTACAACATTGAACATTTCTAGAGAGGTCTTGGCTTACTTTTAGCTTCTTTCTTACTAGATCTTTCATCTATTTAGCATGTCCCAACATCCCCTCAAGGGCCTCAGCCAAAGGAAGGTCTACTGATAATTTTGTAAGCATTGCCAAAAATTGTTCAAACTTAGCTTCTTCCTTTCTCTTTCCAAGCCTTTGAGGGAAAGGAGGTGGGGGCCTAGGAAAGGTTTTATACTTCTTTGATTGCTTTTCTGTGTTGCATGTGTGGGTTCCTGAATTCATTCTCTTCTTGTGGTTTTCATTGTTCACCTTTTGCATAGATGGCTTTGTTGTCTCTTGCCACTCTAAGCCATCATGGCCATGCAATGCCCTTCATTCTTAGGATTTTGAACTGTATTGCTTTGTAGGGTGCCCTTTTGGCATTGGTTCAACTGTGAAGACCACAATTGTCCAAATTGTTGCTCAAGTTGTTTGATTGCCATGGACTGAGACTTTATATTCTGATTTATGCTTGAAACATCGGTCTTTATCCCCTTCAAAGTCTCATCATGGTGATCCACCCTCTTCAATAATTTATCGAACATTTCTTCAATCCTCGAACTACTTGTCTGACATCATGTTTATGTAGTGGCACAGAGGGATTATTCCTATAGCCTTCTCTTCTACCCTATTTTGCATTTGGCACTTTCTCTCTTTTATAGTATCCACCCCTATTATCTCTGTATGCCCCTTATCGATTGAAGTTCCAACCTTGATTCCTGGAACCTTGCCTCTAATAATTCGAGTTGGATCCTTGGGTGTTTGTTCCGAAAACCTATCATTTGGTTGCTCACAAAGCATCATCCTCATAAAATAATTGATTATCATAAATTGGAGTCCTTGGGGGTTGATGGGTTACCGCTTGCACACTTGCTTAATTTTATTTTAAAACCAAGTGCATGCTCGTATGGAGTCAAGAAAGTTGCTCCATAATCTCTTCATTCACCTTTGCTTGCCCATTATTTATGGAAACCGCACAAGAGCTCTTTGTTGTACCCCTCTTACTTTGGCCCCATGCTCGGTTGGTCTTCACCACTTGTTCCATTCTTTCAGCGACAAGTTCAAATGGTTGATCAAGGAAAACACCTCCCATGATCATGTTGGCACATGTTTTGCTATTATTATCAAGTGCTCTATAAAAGATCTTGACCAAAGCATCATCAACAATCTTATGATCGGGGACCATTCTCAAGCATTTGGTGAATCTCTTCTATATAGTGCTAAAAGAGTCTCCAGGCAACTGCTCAAAGTTGTTAATTTGGTCCTTAAGCTTTAGTTTCTTCAACCTTAGGAAATATCTTTCGAGGAACACCCTCTGTAGCTCATCCCAACTCGTGATGGTACCCGAAGGAAGCTCAAACAACCATATAGCTGTATTGTCAGTCAAAGACAATGGAAACACCCTCAATCTAACAATGTCAATAGAAATAGTTTGTGTCCCCATGGCACTTTTGCACACAAAGACAACATTTTGGAGATGACGGTGAGCATCCTCTGATGGTAGCCCTATGAATAGACTGTGTTTTTGGAGCATTTGGAGTAATACACTTGAGACTGCGAACTTAGTATTTGCCGATAGAGGGTGCAGTACTATAGAGCCAGTCATATCCATTGTTATAGGTTTCAGTCGGTATTGGTTCCAACCATAAGCATTTCCATTGAAGTCCCTAAGTTGTGGTCTGTTATCCCTTGGCAGATTATCCTCTCTTCTTATATCCTCATCATTAGATTTATCTCCTCCTCAAGTGTAACATCTTCATTCACTTGAGTCATTCTACTGAAAAGTCTAAGAGTTAAAGGTTCACCTTGACTCCTTGTGCTGGGCATACAACCTGGCACACCCTGCAAGTAAATTCAAACAATAAAAATAAAAGACAAAAGTAAAATACATAAGATTCTAGAAATCAATACTAGAATTAACTAATCATGAACTCAAGTCAAAGCCTAGCCATATTCCCCAGCAACGGTGCCATAATTTTTGATTGATAGTCATACTATAATAAGAAAATGGTCACTATCAGTAATTAACCTAACCGAGGTTAGGGTTGAATCCACAGGGAATATAGGGCTTGACTACAAGAATTCACCAATAATCATTTTTATTGTCTATAACTAGAATCTCTAAATGGGGGTTCATGTGATTAAAAAACAAATATAAAACAAACACTAACTAAAATGCGAGAAAAC
Source organism: Solanum sejunctum (assembly GCA_025642045.1). NCBI lineage: Eukaryota > Viridiplantae > Streptophyta > Magnoliopsida > Solanales > Solanaceae > Solanum > Solanum sejunctum. The sequence goes on from JAOTQJ010149459.1 coordinate 57,180, forward strand.
ACTCAAATTTGGAGACAAATTGAGAATTGTACTACCCATGGCTCGTTGACTCAAATACCCTACATAATATAACTACAGTTGGTGAATCGTATGTGGGATGGTAACTTAGGTTCTTCCAGCCCTCTTGTAAAGGTGAAGGTCGAATTTCACCATGGTTCTTGGTCGGCTACCATGGCGTCCCAACTAACCGTTACCTATTATCGCAGTCAACCTCCTCTTGGTCAGGTTTGGTCGATCAGACGGGAACACATCAACCAAATCTTATCATCTACTTTCCTTTTCTTATTCATCACTACCTTGGTCGAGAGCGTGATTATAGGCAGGGTTTGGGGTTGGACACCACTAAATAACATTAATAATGAAGGGAAATAGATAATACATGCATAACCCCAATCATAGAAATCAACAAAACCTAGGTCATTTCAAGTCAACTACCCATGGATCCCACAACCCCAAGTTGTGGATGCTTAGCTACTCATGGCTAAGATAAAACACACAAAAATACAAGTAATAGGCATAGTTGAGAATTTTACCAACTCCAATGAAAGTGAAGACACCCAAATTGCAAACCCACAAGCTTGAAAAATTCCAAAGTGTGTAGCACAAGATTTGCAATCCCAAAAAATGGGTTATCAAAGAGAAAATAATAATCTAAGTTGAACCCTAAAATATTATTGGGAGAGTATTTTAGAGCTTAAAGACAAAGGCTAATATTTACAAGTGTCAACTTTTGTCTCTCTCTCGTCCTCCTTCTCTCAAAACCCTAACATAAACTATTTATAGTATGTACAAAACAACCCTAAAAATTCTGCAGAAAAGATAGCTGGCATCTGATAAATTGCATAGTTATGACTCATATGATGGCCTGCAAGTCATAGTTGGGGTCTTGTATCAGGATCTTGGCATCTTGGACTGAACTGGTATGACCCATAGTTAAGAGTCATTGCTTGAGCTACGACTCGTATGTTGGTCTCGTAGTCTTGGTCTTCAATTTTTTGTCCAATATTTTGGTTCTTTGATTCTTGACATGTGTCCACCTATATGAGTCATAGTGTGTCTTATGACTCATAGATTGGGCTCATAGAAGTGACCATCACTTGGTAGATTTTTGAACTTTTGGTCACTAATTCTTGTTATGACACCACCTTACGCCTCATAGTGTGAACTATGACTCGTAGGATAGCCTCATAGGATTGATCCTCACTTGGAAAATTTCTCAACTTTTGATCCCTGTTTCCTAGTATGACACACCCTACTACTCATAGCTTGGCTACGACTCGTAGGTGGGCTCATATGGCCTATGCTTCAGCAAAATCTGCAACTTTTCTTTAAATTCATGCCAACCTAACTTTTTTGCAATATCAACACAAAAGCACACAAAAACTATAAAAGATGCTTTAAGAACTCACAAAATCCCTTGTTTTAGGAATCAAATGTGTTGTATTTTGATAGCCCATCAGGTATCTATTCTTTATAGTGACCATATTGAGTTACCGGTAGTCAATATAAATTCTAAGGGACCCATCCTTCTTCTTTAAAAACAACATTGGTGCTCCCCAAGGTGACTAGCTAGGTCTAATAAATCCCTTCACCAACAAATATTTCAATTTCTCCTTTAACTCCTTCAACTCTGTCAGAGGCATATGGTAAGGGGGAATGGAGATAGGTTGATTATCGGAAAGGAGATCTACGCCAAAATCTATCTCCCTTCTGGGAAGTACACTGGGAAGGTCATTTGGGAATATATCAAGAAAATCATTTACAATCAAAACTGACTCAATGGAAGGGACTTTGGACTCCATATGTTTAACCCTCAAAAGATGATACAAACGCCCCTTAGAGATCAACTTATGGGCTTTAACTCAAGAGATAAACCTACCCTTTACCACTACTATGGCTCTCCCACTCAAGGATGGGTTCATTTGGGAATTAAAACTTGACCTAATGGGTTCTACAATCAATCGAAGTGTAGTATGCATGCAACCAATCCATCCCAAAAATAATATCAAAATCAACCATATCTAATTCAACAAGGTCACAAGGTAAGATTTTATGCAAGATGCAAATCAGATAATTTCTATACATCTTCATAGCAACAATAGATGCACCAATAGGAGTAGATACCTCATAAGACTCATACAACAACTTGGACTCAACATGGAACTTTTTAGCAACAAAAGGAGTAATAAAGAGATAGTGGCACCCCAATCAATCAAAGCATATACATCAAAGTCAAAGATTTTCAACATACTGATAACAACATTGGGAACCTCACCAACCCCTTGCCTTTCATGTAGAGCATAAAATTGATTATGCCTTGGGCACCACCTTAAGGATCACCTCTACCCAATGGAACCGCATTTGTACCTAGGAATTCACCACGATTTCTGTGACAATCCACCCTTTTGTGACCAAGCTCCCCACAATCAAAGCATATATTAGAACCCTTCAAACATGGGACCCTATGACTCTTTGCACATGTAGGTCATATATTAATGGGAGCCACACCACCAACACCTTGAGTCCTAGAGAAGTTATTGGCAAACCCCCTATTAGTAGCATAAGAAGGCCCTTGGTCTTGATAGAATCGGCCACCCCTATGGAATTTACCTCCGAGACGAGCCCTCTTGGCCTCATAGCTCCTCCTCTTTCTCAACCTTTCTTTCTTCATTTGCTCGGCATATGTCATCAACCGAGACAAGTCCATATCACTAATTAGCTAGGTATACCGACATTCTTTACTTACCAAGTCAGAGATCCCCATCACAAATTTATTCATCCTAGATCTAGGATCGTCCACAAAATGAGGAGCATACTTGAAAGTTGACTAAACTTTAGGGCATACTCCCTCACACTCATAGCACCTTATTTCAAGTTCATGAACTCTAAGAACTTTTCTTCCCTTGGCTCAAGAGGGAAAAATTGATTAAGGAAAGCCAATTTGAACTCCTCCCAAAGCATCACATAACCATTTATCTTCTCTCCCTTCCATTGATCTTACAAATTTGGGCTATCCTTTCGAGTTGGTATGATGCCAACTCTGCCTTTTCATTTGGCACAACACCTATGATATTCAAGATTGTGTAAACCTTGTCACGACCCAAGCATAGGGCCTAGATGTGACATGGTGAATGGGTAACCTGAAGGAACCCCAAATAAGCTTCTTGACTTGTCATTATACATCCTAGGTTGCGTAAGTATATAAAAGACATAAAGTAAGAAAAAGGGGCAAGGGGCAAGGGGCTAAGGGATAGATTGCCAACATTAACATCAATATATAAGGAGTCATAACTCATATCATAATTTCGTAGCTTGTCCAATAACATCTCTAAATACATAGATAGAGCGAGGGTCAAGACAAAGTAATCGAGATCACCCTCATAGTCAAAATAGAACATAAAAATAGAATGTCTCAATACAAATAAAGAGGAAAGCATAGACCAAGGTCCCTGATATAGAGGACTCACTAACTATCTTGAAATAGCAGCGACTAGCCACTTGGACGAGGAGGAGGATCAACTTGGGCTTCGATTCCTACATGGTGATATCATGTAGGCAAGAGTATGCAGAAGTATATTTGAATGTACTAAGTATGTCGAATGCAATGCAATAAGAGATAAGCTTCATAATCTACATGCATAACAATAGACAATAAGCATGATATAGCAATATGACATGTAAGGTCAGTGCATAAATAAAATATACTTAAGTAACCCATGCTCATATAGGATATAATATGTGTAGAAGAAACCAAGCTAGGATCCCAACTTTGGTTGGGAGAAGCCCTTCACTGCTGGACACCCCAGTGGCAAGGTACATACCCTTTATATGGTTAATTCCATTCTCACTTGGACACCCTAGTGGCAAGGTACATACCCCTCACATGGTTGCCCGGGTTCCAATACCACCCGGACCAAGCATCTTCTAATGTAACACATTATATTAAACATGCATATCATGTAAATAAGCTTATTTGTTCATCATACATCATTCATATCATATCTGATGCTTTGGACCTTCAATTCATCAAGAAACCATAACCGAACATTTTATCAAACACCTTAGGTATATGTAATGGGGTAAAAGACCATGCAATTTAGAGATAAAATCATGCAGAAAAATCTATTGTAAAATCATCAATCAACACCTTGCAACACCCCCCAAGACATTCACATTAAAGCCCCTCATCAAATCCAACATTAGATCAAAGATTAAGAACTCATAACATGCTAAAACAACCATACTTTCATGAAATAAAATTACTGTGCAGTAAATTTCTCAATATCAAGGCCCACATGTAAAATCAACTTTCAATCATGCAATATTAATAAAAGGAGGCTTAGGCACCATGGGTGAAGGGACTCAATGGTTCAACACCACATACCTCAGCTTTGGGGAAGTTCTTGGTGAAAATTGAAGATGGAGACTTTAAGCTTGAAGAAGAACCTTGAAGGAAACCTTAGCTTTTGAATGAGAGTTTGGGACTTGAGTTTGGGGAGTGAAAATATGACAAAGTGTTTGAGTTAGTATTGGGAAATGTTTAGGGTAATATGAGAGTGAAGTTTGGCTAATTATAGATAAAAATTCATTTGGGGAAAACTTTGGTCCAGCACTTAGAAAAATTTGGACAAACTAAAAAAATAGGAAGAAAATTACACCAGTGCGCGTCGCGGAGAGGACGCGCATTAATCTCTGGAAATTGCACTTTTGAAAATCGAAATTACTAATCTTTCGCTCATAAATCGAGGTTAAGAACCTTTTACACCTAATTTTGACACCCTTATCACAAATATGAAGTTGGATTTTTGAAATAATGAACAGTCTTTTAAGATATATGAAAATTAAAATTCTAGGCATTCTGAGGCACATTTTTAGGCATTTTTTGAGGTCATTTCAATGTCTTCCCCTTGGGAACATTCGTTCCCGAATGTAAAAGAGATGTACAAGACAAGAGTGATTATGAACAAATCATCCCCAACAAGAATACAATATAACATGTAAAACACAATTTTCAAATTCTCAACATAAGTGTAAAATCATCATAAGTTTACCAACTTAAACATGAATACATATGAATGACGTAGGGGCTGAAATGTAAGATTTGAAATCACATATGGGACTTAGTATTGTTATATTAGACTTGAGTGGAGTGGATAAGATAAGGATACCACTTTTGCATGTCTGCTTTGGCCTCCCATTTAGCACTCTCGACTCGTTGGTTCCTCCAAAGGACCTTAACGGATGCCACCTCTTTGTTCCTCAACCTCTTCACTTTCCTATAAAACATCTGAATCAGAAATTCCTCATAAGTCAAGTTATCCTCGAAAATACCCATAACATCAAGCGTCACAATGGCATTACGATCATCAACACATTATCTCAACATAGAAACATGAAATACCAGATGAACCAAATTCATTTCACTAGGCAACTTCAACTCATAAGTTACCATGGCAACCCTCTTTATAACCTCATAAGGATCAACATATCTTAGACTCAATTTTCCCTTTTTACTAAAATGGACTACACCTTTCATTGGAGAAACCTTCAGATAAACCCAATCACCCACTTGGAATTCTAGGTCTTTTCTTCTTACATTGGCATAGGATTTTTGATGGCTTTGGGTTGTCGTCAACCTTTTTCTAATCCTCCTAACCTTCTCAAGAGTATCCACAACCAGATCTGGTTCCAACAAAGCCACCTATCCAACCTGAAACCAACCCACCAGTGATCTACAATGTCTCCCGTCGAAAGCCTCAAAAGGAGCCATACCGATTCTAGAGTGATAGCTATTGTTGTAGGCAAACTCTATCAATGGAAGATGGTCATCCCAACTACCTTTAAGATCCAAGACATAAGCCCTAAGCATATCATCAAGTGTTTGAATTGTCCTTTCGGCTTGGCCATCCATTTGAGGGTGGAAGGTCGTACTAAGGTGAACTTTAGTACCAAGATCCCTTTGAAAAGACCTCCAAAAGTGTGAAGTAATTTGTGCACCACGATCCTCTATGATGGATAAACAAACCCCATATAACCTCACTAACTCACGGATGTACAACCTTGCATACTCGTCAGCCCCATATGTAGTCTTAACCTATAAAAAGTAAGTCGATTTCGTCATCCTATCAACCACCACCTATATGGAGTCAAAACCTTTTCTAGTCTTAGGCAACCCAACCACAAAATCCATATTAATCACCTCCCACTTCAAAGTAGGAATCTCTATGTCTTGGGTTAGAACACCCTGCCTTTGATATTTGGCTTTGACTTGTTGACAACTAAGGAAACCAAAAAAAATTTTGGCAATGTCCCTCTTCATGCCTCCCCACCAATACACATCCCTCAAGTCTTTATACATTTTAGTGGAATTGGGGTGGATAGAATAAACAGAATTATGGGCTTCGTCAAGAATTCTCTCCCTCAAACCATCAACATATGGCACACACAACCTACCTTGGTATCTAAGGGCACAATCTCCCCCTTGGGAGAAAAGCTCTACTATTCCCTCTTTTACCAAGGTCTTCAATTCAAACAAGGAGGAGTTAGGCTACCTATAGACACCCTACTCAATGCATTCGCCACAACATTTGCCTTACTCGGATGTTAATGCACACTCATGTCATAGTCCTTAAGAAGTTCTAGCCACCTCCTTTGTCTCAAGTTGAGATCTTTTTGTGTGAAGACATATTGGAGGCTCTTATGATCAGTTAGACATCGACATGCACCCTATATAAATAATGACACCAAAACGTTAATGCAAACACCAAGGCAACCAATTTAAGATTATGGGTAGCGTAGGTTTTTTCATGCACTTTGAGTTGCCTAGAAGTGTAGGCTATAACATTACCATTTTGTGTTAGCACAAACCCAAACCAACTCAAGATGCATCATAATACACAACAAAACCCTCAAGCCCATTCAGTAGTGACAATATAGGAGCAGACACAAGTCTATCTTTCAATGATTGAAACTCTTTTCGCATTCATTGATTCACACAAACTTAACGTTCTTTTAAGTCAATTTCGTCATAGGGGAAGCAAAGGAGGAGAAGCCATTCACAAATCTTCTATAGTAACCCACCAGACCCAAGAATCTCCTAATATCCGACGGGGTGAATGGTCTAGGCCCTTTAATACAATCCGCCGACACCACATGACCCAAGAATGCAACCTCCTTCAACCAAAACTCATACTTTTCATATTTAGCATGTAATCTCTCCTCCATCAATCTTTGCAACACAACCGTCAAATGACTCATATGCTCATCCCTACTATGTGATAGATCAAAATATCATCAATGAAGACCGCAACAAAGGAATCAAGGTAGGGTTAGGTCCATGAAGATGGTCGGTGCATTAGTTAATCCAAAGGACATCACCATAAATTCCTAATACCCATATCTAGTCCTAAAGACCATCTTGGGAATATCACACACTCTCACCCTCACTTGATCATATCCGAAAAAAGCTAGCCCCTTGCAATTGATCAAATAAGTCATCAATTCTTGGAAGAGGATATCTATTATTTATAGTGACCATATTGAGTTGCTGGTAGTCAATACACATTCTAAGTGACCAATATTTCTTCTTTACAAATAACACTAGTCCGATTGGCAGGACGAATAAATCCCTTTTCTAACAAATCCTTCAATTTTTCCTTTAACTCCTTCAACTCCAGCGGGGCCATATGGTAAGGGGGAATAGAGATAGGTTAAGTGTCAGGAAGGAGATCTATGCCAAAATTTATCTCTCTTTCAGAAGGGACACCGAGAAAGTCATTTGGGAAGGCATAAAGAAACTCACTCATAACTGGGCCTGACTAAATGGAAGGGACCTTGGACTCCACATCTTTAACACTCACAAGATGATACAAACACCCCTTGGAAATCAACCTATAGGCTATAATGCATGAGATAAACCTACCCCTCACTACCACATCATGAGTTTCCCACTCAGGGACCGATTTATTTGGAAATTAAAACTTGACCCTACAGGTTCTAAAATGAATAGAAGCCTAGTGTGTATGCAACCAATCCATCCCCAGAATGATATCAAAATCAACCATATCTAGTTCAATAAGATCACAAAGTAAGATTTTATATAAGATGCAAACTGGATAATTTCTATACACCCTTCTAGCATTAATAGATTCACCAATAGGAGTAGACACCTCATATGACTCATGAAACAATTCTGACTCGATATGGAACCTTTTAGTAACAAAGGGGGTAACAAAGGAAAGGGTGGCACCCAGATCAATCAAAACATATATATCAAGATCCAAGATTTTCAACATACCTATAATAACATCGGAGGCCTCACCAACCCCTTGTCTCCCATGTAGAGTATAGAACCGATTATGCATTAGGGCACCACATTGAGGACTACCTCTATCGAATGGAACCGTATTTGCACCCTAAACTTTATCACAGTTTCTTAAACAATCTATCCTCTTGTGACAAAGCACCCCATATTCAAAGCATGCATTGGAACCCATCAAACATGGGCCTCTATGATTCTTTCCATATCAATGACATACAACATTAGGAGCCATTCCATCCACACCTTGAGGCCTAAGGAAGTCATTCGCAAACCCCCTATTAGTAGCATGATGAGGCCCTTAGCCGTGATGAAATCTAGCACCCTTTTGGAACCTACTCTCAAAATGGGCCCTCTTGGTCTTATGACCCTTCCTCTTTCTCAACTTTTCTTCCTCTATTTTCTCGGCATAAGTCATCAACCGAGACAAGTCCATGTCACCAATAAGTAAGGTGGAATGGCATTCTTCACTCACCAAGTCAGAAACCCCAATCAAAAATTTATTCAGCCTAGGATTAGCCACCAAGTGAGAAGCATACTTTGAAATTATATTAAAGTTGAGGGCATACTCCCTCACACTCATTGCACCTTGTTTCAAGTTCATAAACTCTACCAACTTTGCTTCCCTAAGCTCAAGAGGGAAAAAATAATTAAGGAAGGCTAATTTGAATTCCTCCCAAAGCACCACATAATCATTACCCTTCAATACCTTCCATTGATAATACCATATTTAGGCTGCCTCTTTGAGTTGGTACACCACTAACTCTGCCTACTCATTCGTCCCAACACCCATGATATTCAAGATTTTATAGACCTCATCAATGAACTCTTATGGATCTTCATCCACCTTTGACCCATGGAAAACTGGAGGATTCATTTGAAGTCTCTTACCCTAGCTCCTGGGGTTGTAGCATGAGGTGCTTGGGCCTCTTGTTGGACTTGGTTGGCCACAACTTGGGCAAGCATAATGAGAGCATCTCAGAGCTCACCATTGGTAGGTTGCTCCTCGGGAGTTTGGGAATATCTTGCTCTAGTATTTGGCATGATCTAGCATAGAAAAGAACAATCATTACGGGGGAAAACTCACCATAACTCTATAGAATGACTTAGAACATGAAGAACGAAAATGTTTCCTAAAACACCTCATAGCCTTCTATTTATAGTCATGGTGAGATTCACAACTATGAATAGGACTAAAATTGATGCGGTGTGTTGGACTCCGAGGATCTATTAACCTAGTGCTCTGATACCAAGTTTGTAATGACCCAAGCCTAGGGCCTAGATGTGACATGGTGAATGGGTAACCCGAAAGAACCCCAAACAACCCTCTTAACTTGTCATTACACATCCTAGATCACGGAAGCATATAAAAGACATAAAGTAAGAGAAAGGGGTAAGGGGCTAAGGGATAGCTTGCCAACATCAACATTAAGAGACAAGGAGTCATAGCTCATATCTTAAATTTATAACTTGTCCAACAATACCTCTAAATGCATAGATAGAGCGGTGGTCAAGACAAAGTAACTGAGATCACTCTCATAGTCAAAATAGAACATAAAAAAATAATGTCTCAATATAAAGAAAGAGAAAAGCATAGACCAAGATCCCTAAAATGGAGGACTCACCAACTAGCTTGAAATAGTACTAACAAGCCACGTGGAGAAGGAGGAGGATCAACTTGGGCTCCGATTCCTACATGGTGATATCATGTAGGAAAGAGTATGCTTTAGTACTTTTGAATATACTAAGTATGTCAGATGCAATACAACAAGAGATAAGATTCACAATCAACATGCGTAACAATAGACAATAGGCATGATATAGCAATATGATATGTAAGGTCAATACATAACTAAAATATACTTAAGTAACATATGCTTTTATAGGATATCATATATGTAGAAGAGACCAAGCTAGAATCTCAACTTTGGTTGGGAGAAGCCATTCACACCTGGACACCCTGTTGGCAAGGTACATATCTCTCACATGGTTGATGCCATTCACACCTGGATAACCTGTTGGCAAGGTATATACCCATCACACAGTTGATGCCATTCACACTTGGATACCTTGGTGGCAAGGTACATAACCCTCACATGGTTATCTGGGCTCTTATACCCCCCAGACCGAGCATGGTCTAATACAACAAATTATATAGAACATACATATCATTTATATAAGCTCATTTCTTCATTATAAGATCATTTGTATCATATCTCATGCTTTGGTCCTTCAATTCCTCAAGAAATCATAATTGAATATTTTATCAAACACCTCAGGGGTGTGCAATGGGGGTAAAAGACCATGCAATTTAGAGATGAAATCATGCAGGAAAATCTATTGTAAAACTATCAATCAATACCTTGCAACACCACCAAGACATTCACATTAAAGCCCCTCATCAAATCCAACATTAGATTAACGATTTAGAGTCCATAATATGCTAAAACAACCATACTTTCATGAACTAAAATTACTGTCCATTAAATTTCTCAATACAAGACCCACATGTAAAATTAACTTTAAATCATACAATATTAATAAAAGGATGCTTAGGTACCAAGGGTGAAAGGACCCAATGTTTCAACAGCACATACCTTGGCTTTGGGGAAGCTCTTGGTGAAGATTGAATATGGAGGCTTGAAGCTTGAAGAAGAACCTTGAAGGAAACCTAAGCTTTTGAAAGAGGGTTTGGGACTTGAGTTTGGGGAGTGAAAATATGACTAAGTGTTTGAGTAAGCATTGGAAAATGTTTAGGGTGATATGAGGGTGAAATTTGGCTAAGTATAGGTAAAAACACGTTTCGGAAAAACTTGGGCCTAACACTTAGAAAAAATTGGATGAACTAAAAAAAACAGGTAGAAAAATACACCAGTGCACATAGCAGAGAGGACGCGCATCGCTCTCTTGAAATTGCACTTTTGAAAATCAAAATTACTAATCTTTCACTCTTAAATTGGGGTTATACCCTTTTTCATCTGATTTTGACCCCCTAATCACAAAGATGAAGTCAATTTCCAAAATAATGAATGGACTTTATGATATATAGAAATTAAAATTGTAGACATTCTGAGGCACGTTTTTGGGAACTTTTCAAGGTCGTGTCAGACCTCATCAATGAACTCTTGTGGATCTTCATCCACCTTTGACCCATAGAGTACCAAAGGATTCATCCTCATAAAATTCCTTACCCTAGCTCCCGGGATAGTAGCATGAGGGGCTTGGGCCCCTTGATTGATTTGGTTGGCCACCACTTGGACAAGCATAGGGAGAGCATCCCAGAGCTCACCATTGGTGGGTTGCTCATCAGGAGTTTGGCCCCTCCTTCATCTAGTGTTTGGCATGATGTAGCATAGCAAAGAACAATCATTAGGGGGAAAAACTTACCACAACTATATAGCATGACTTAGAATGTGAAAAAGGGAAATATTTACTAAAATGCCTCACAACCTCCTATTCATAGTCATGGCACGCTTCACAACCATGAATAGGACTCTAATCGATGCGGTGTGTTGGACTCTAAGGACATATCAACCTAATGCTCTGATACCAAGTTTGTCACAATCGAAGACTAGGTCCTAGACGTGACACGGCAAATAAGGAGCCCAAAGGAACCCTAAACAAGCCTCTTAACTTATCATTACATATCATCGGTTGCGGAAGCATATAAAAGACATTAAGGAGCAAGAATAGGGGCAAAGGGGCTAAGGAAAAAGCTTGCATAACATCATAATCAAGAGACAAGAGTCAAAGCTTATATTATAGATACACAACATGTCCAACAACCACCTCTAATACATAGATAAGAGCGAGGGCCAAGACAAAGCCACTTAGCTCACCCTCATAGTCAAATAGAACATAAAGAAGTGTGTCTCAATACATAACAAGAGAATATAGATATAGATCTTAGCGGGGGCTAAGACAAGCAATTGGGATCACCCTCATAGTCATAAGTATTCCAAAATATACAAGAGGTAGTCTAAACATAAGCATGAAAAGAGATAGATATCTTCCCCGAACATAAGGGCTCACCAATAGCTAACCTGAACAATCCGTCTAGCCACGAGGAGAATCAATAAAATATCCAGTTCCTAAATTATGATATCATGTAGGCATAGAGTATGCATTAATATGTTTGAATGTACTAATTATATGGGATGCAATACAACAAGAGATAGACATCATAACCAAAATGCATAATTATAAGCAATGGATAAGCATAATAACAATATGACATGCATAATCAATGCTTGAAGTAAAACATACTTGTAAATCATTCAATTACATAGAACAAAGTACATAATTGTTGTAAGAGACCTCAACCAACATAGAATAAGATCAAGCAAGCTATAACTTGGAATTTCGATGATTACCCCTCACTGTTAAAAAGGTAGTCTACTTGACAAGGTAAACAATACTTCAAACTTACGGGAATAAGACCTAATTTCATATGAAGTAACCTTCCTTACGGGAAAATGACCTAATTTTAGAAAGGATTTCATTAAGAACTTCACCTTACGGGAACTCAACCCAATTTAGGCTAGGATTTTAATAAGAACTTTACCTTACGAGAACTCAACCCAATTTCGGGAAGGATTTTATAAAGAACTTCACCTTATGAGAACTCGACCCAATTTTGGGAAGGATTTTGTTAAGAACTTCCCCTTATGGGAGCTCAACCCAATTTCAGGAAGGATTTCATTAAGAACTTCACCTTACAGGAACTCGACATAATTTCAGGAAGGATTTCATGAAGAACTTCACCTTACGGAACAGGACCCAATTTCAGGAAGAACCTCAAGAGAAAGTGTACTATAGTGGCACATAGTTCAAGGAAAGAGAGCAAACCCTTTATCTATCGGTGCTAAGTCTAATCCCACGAAATACTTATAATATTCATACTTTGATAACTTAGGAGAAACATAGAATCATGATACGAGTAGCTCTAAAACATCTTTGACCTCTAATGTTGAGTCCAACTTCAAACATAAGAATAGTTTATCATCAAATATTACCCTTGAATCACATCAACAGTAAAGGGGCTCACAAGAGATAAACTCTTTAAGAAAGGGCTTAAACCCGGCTTTACAATATCATCAACATTTTCATGAGTTAAACATATCTTTAGAAAGCTATAATCATCACAGAGTCACTTGGATCATAAATCAACCAATAGATCATCAAAACCTAAAGAATCATTAAAAAGGCCTTTTTATCAAACACTTGGTGGGTGTGTAATGCTAGTGTAAAACCATGTAATTCAAGAGCGAATCTCATGCTAGGAAATTCATTGTAAAACCATCAATAGATACTTGGTAACATCCTCAAGAAATATATATTAAACCCTTCATCAAATCTCACAATAGATCTTAGATTCATAATTCAAAACATGCTAAAACAATCACACTTTCATGAAACCCCAACACAGTGTGCAGTAAAATTCATAATAAGTAAGGCCTATGAGTAAGTCAACCTTAAATCATGCAATTTTAGGTAAAAGGAAGCTTGGGTATCATGGGTGAAAGGAACCCATGAAATAAACCCATATACCTTGACTTTAGTGAATCCTTAAAGAAGATTGGGGATGGAGACTTGAAGCTTGAATGAGAACCTTAAGATTCGGATGAGTTTTGAGACTTGAAATTTGGATATGAAATATTGTCCAAGTGTTTGGGAGAGTATTTGGGAATGTCTTGAATGATATGAGTATGAAATAAGGCTAAGTATAGGTATTTTCACTCATGGGAGGACTTAGGCCTTAGGCTCAAAAGTCTTGGATCGAGATAAAAAATTGGGCAGCAAATACACAATGGCATGTCGCGCCTGCATTGCACACCATACACTAGAAATTGACACTTTGAAAATTGAAATTGTGTATCATTCGCTCTAAAATCTAGGTTAGACCATTTGTTTACTCAATTTGACCCCCCAAACAAGAATATGGAGTCGATATCACGCACATATTGTGAGATATATGAAAATTATAATTCTGGGCACTTTCGAGGCACATTTTCGGGCACTTTTTAGGGTTGTTTCAGCTCTGGTCCCTACATATTGAGATCATGTAGGCATAAAGTATGCGTTAGTACTTGGAATGTACTAAGTATACAAGGTGCAATGCAATAAGATAATAAGCCATTATAACCAAGAAATAGAATCATAATCGTTAGATATGAGTTCGATATGATATGCATAATCAATGTTTAGGTTGAAACATGAGTGAATATAATCATACTTTCATAAATTTTTTAACACAATAAGTAGCATGAGTGACTCATCCAAATATCTTGTACTAGAAGGTGAGGAATACAGCTTAGGTCATAACCCCTTCTAGTAGGTATTGGGTAGTACATGAAGGTAAGGAATACAACTTAGTTCATAACCCCTTCCTGTAGATATTTATCTTGTACTAGAGGGTGAAGAATACAACGTAGTTCATAACCCCTTCTAATAGGCATCACAATTCAAGTGAGAATAAAACATCGCATAAGAGCTCAATAATTCACTTGTAGATCATAGAAACTTTTTATGAGTTTAATATATGCTTGGGAGCCTATAATCACCATAAAAATACTTGTCTTACAAATCATGCAATAGTCTTTCATCAACATAAGAGTTCTTGACATGAAATATAGTCAAACGTGGTAGGTATGTGTACATATGCTTAAAATAGTGCATTTAAAAAGTATGAATCATGAGTAGAGTAAAATATAGTCATTTGGATATCATTCGAAGCAACCCACCAACATTTAGTAAAACCCTCATAATAGGTGCCATGAAACCAATCAAAAATTCATATTCTTTCCAAAAACTTTCAAGATATCATAGCATACAAGCTTTAGTATCATAAACATAATAAAATCTCATTTCTTGATGAAAACTCATGCATCAATAATCCAATATTCAATAAATTTCAAACATATTTTATTCATAAGAGTAATAATAAAAAATACCCATAAGAAATCTAACTTTGAAATCATGAAAGTTCATAAGAAGAGAGAGTTGGCCTCCATGGGTGAAAGGACCCATGGACGAAGACCCACATACCTAGACTTGAGACTTTCATGAAGAAAACTTGAGGAAGACTTAAAGCTTGGATTGGGTCCTTGAATTTTAAAGTTGGTTCTTGAGATTCTTCAATTTTAATGGGGTATTGGATGATGTTTTGGATAGGTTTTGGGAGGGTGTTTGAGAGTTTTAGAGTTGAAAACTGGCTAAGGAAGGAGGGTTTCCCATTCAAATGGGCATCGAGTTATTACCCAGATGCCCTTGAATGAACCTAAAAAAATTTGTACTGGTCTGTGCCTTAAGGATGATGCAGACCAAATGCGGAGTCCCAAATTATATTGAGCAACGCCCCAAGCGCTATCACGATCCAAGCCTAGGACCTAGACATGACACGGGAAATGAAAACCTGAAGGGACCCCAAACAAGCCTCTTAATATATTATTACACATCCTTGGTTACAGAAGCAACTAAACAATAATAAGAGAATAAAAATAAGGGCAAAAGGGACTAAAGGAGTCTTTCATAACATTAAATCATACAAGAATAAAGAGAGTTAAAGCTCATAGCATCATTACGTAACATGTCCAATAACACATCTACACTTAGAATTGAGCGGGGATGAAGACAACTTTTTGGGCTCACTCTCATAGTCAAAAGCATACAAATAGATATCAGAGTCATTACATAACATAAGAACAAGAGATATTATGATTGGAGTTGAGGACTCACCAAACATGCCTTGAGAAGATAGTACTAGCCTTGGGGAGGATGAGGATGATCGTGAGGAGCTCTAGTTCCTACATGATAATATCATGTAGGCATAGAGTATGTGTTAGTATGTTTAAATGTACCAAGTATATAGGATGAAATGCAATAAGAGATAAGTAACATAATGGAAATGCATAACTAGGCAATAAATGAGCATATAGCAATATGACATACATGAATGATGCTCGAAGTAAACATACTTATATAGAACATATTACATATGTAGTAAGAGACCATCATGTCCAACTCCTACCACTACCTTGGAGAGGCAATTGAGGTATTAACCCCTCAATTAGTTGATAGTTGTCACACCCTACCATCCATGGTGATTGAGGTATTAACCCCTCAATTGGTTGATGGTTGTCACGCCCTACCATCCATGGTTATTAAGGTATCAGCTCTCAATGTGGTTGATGGTAGTCATACCCTATCATCTATGGTGATTGAGGTATCAACCCTCAGTTAGTTTAGGTTATCACACTCTATCATCCATGGTGATTGAGGTATAGCACCACCTTAACAAGGTGTGGTCAACTTGCATCACTATAGATACTTTTCATGAAATCAACACACATATACCTTTCCTTCATCATCATAAATTCATTCAAGTTATACGTCATGCAATGGTTTATCAATAGCTCAAGAATCCTAAACCGGATATTTTATCAAATACTTGGTAGGTGTGTAATGCTAGTTTAAAACCATGCAATTCAAGAGTGAAATCATACAAGAAAACTTGAAATAAATCAAGCCACTAGAACTTGGTAACACCACCTTGCAAAATACATTGAAACCCCTCATCAAAACTCACCATAGATCTTAGATTCATAGCTCAAAACATACATAAACAGTTACACTTTTACAAAATCCCAATAAAGTTCATAGCCAAATTCATACTAACAAGACCCATAAGTAAATCAACTTAAAGACATGCAATTTATTTAAAAAAAAAAAAGGAGGCTTGAGCACCATAGGTGAAAGAACCCAATGGTTGAAACCCACATTCCTCAACTTTGGAGAATTTCTTGATGAAGATTGAGATGAGAACTTGATGCTTGATTGAATTCCTTGAATCCGGAAATGAGTTTGGGACACTTGATTTTGAGTGAAATATTTGGATAAGTATTTGAAAAGGTTTTGGGGAATATCTTTTATGATACGAAGGTAAAATATCGCTAAGCATAGGTATTTTAACGCATGGGGAGGCTTAGACCCAAGACCCAAAGGCCTTGGACCAATTTACAAAAACTGGCCAAAAATAACAGTAGTCAGTGCCCAAGGGCGCGGATCAACACTGGATAAGAACTTATTTGAAATTTTAAATTTTGATATGGTTTCTCTAAAATCAGAATTAGACCCATTTTTCACTCAATTTTGTCGCCTGATCATGAATATGAAGTCAAATTTTTGATATCACGCACGAATTTTGAGATATACAGAAATTAGGATTATGAGTAATTTTTAGGCATATTTTTAGACACTTTTGGGGATCGTTTCAGGCGTGTCGTGGCTCCATCGCGCAGGCACACTATTTTTGGTCCCCGTAGCGAAAATTATTTTTCGTTATGGGTCATCTAAAAATCAGGGGTCACCATTTTCCTATAAAATTTTGCCTCCTGAATAAGAATATAAAGTCAAATTTTTGAAAGCATGCACGAATTCTGAGATATTCAAGAATTACACTATAAGGCATTTCAAAGAACTCTTTTTTTAGTTATAACAATTGTATTTTTAATTTAGCTCACAAATTATTAACTCATGAGCCTATTTCATTGCTTGAATTAATTGTACTAATTCCTTGTCAGATTGATCCCTGCCTTTTTGAGTTGAATTTATATTACTAGATACCGTATATACTTCAGATTTGTATAAGGATAGTTGAGCATTATTAGATTGGAAATGTCTGAACTATTGTATAAAATAATATAGGCAAATAAATATCTATTCAATATAATTAGATGTACTGAGTATGGAGAATATGAAATAATATGGTAAAGTGACATGTTTAAGTCTAAAGTTTGATATGTAATAATCAAGTAAATCAGGTAATGAAATTGTTACTGAAATACTAAAACAACCATAATGACTGATGCAAGGTCAGTGCAAAAATCTGAAATCAAATCATAAACTTTGTGAGAGATATCATTAACTGACATAGGCCATCTGATCTATGACATAAATCAAGGGTCTTTCCAATTCTAGAATGAGGTTGTTGTAATTATTAGGTATGAGCCTTAATCATGTGCGTAAGTTGATCAACTATTTAATTTTTATCCAATCGAAAAATACGATGGTGGCATGTATTTCTGAGAGCTGGATAATCGTCGTTGGCCCAACTCAGTGCTAAGTGATACTCTCAACAAGAATATTCATGCATAAATTATAATTTATAACTTTTAAATTAAGGGTAAGAATCTTGTATCGCTTAATTTATAGTGGTCTAATTCTTATATTAGATAAATATTTTTCTTTGCATGTTATGAGGAATTTAGATGAAAGCTTTCGAGATGATAGTCCTCTTTATAATTTTGATATGATGTCCATTAATGAGTTGAGTTTCTATCTTTAAGTTGATGTTATTGTTGAGTTTTAGTATTTAAGTATTTGAATTCTTGCATTGTATTCTTACCTTGAGTAAACTCATAGCTTGATTATTATTCAAGGATGAATAATTCCACGGGGTTGATATTGTAACACCTCCAAAATAATTTTAAGCTAATATTGAGCAATCCTTCATGTGTGTATAAGGTTGCACCTACTGATTACTTATTAAGCATAGGTTTTAATGTAACTTCTTTAGTATGATAATATATTTGGAGATGAATCAAGATCACAAGAACCCTCTAGAACAAAGTTGACTTAAAAGCTTCCTAATCAATTGAGTTTTCCTATAAGATTTTATATAAATTAGGCGATCTAATGACTTAAATTGTATATATGTATTAGAATTAAAACTACATATATTTAAAGTGTATTAGATATAATTTAGGTACATAACAGATCTTTTACTCAAGCCAAGTCCAAAGAATTTCTATCACCTAAGTTTTCTAATGAGTTCATAAAAGAGTCAATTTTAAACGACCATATCTCCTAAAATATAAATCTTTACATGAACTATAATCTATCAAATTAAACTTCACTGAATACTCTTTTCAACATCACTAAGTTTGCCTCATTTTGAGTTAAACATAAAAGCTATGTCTGCTTTTGTAAAGCCCTATCGGGCAGTGTATTTGTACAAAAGCCTTTATGGGTATTAAAATGTTTCACGATTCATAGAAGGCTTTCTACAAAACGTTTTTAAACAACTTTTTGCACACATTTTGGGTTTATTTTAGTCTATTTTAAAACTTGTAGCCTTATTCTAAGTCCTTTTTGGGCGTTTTGAAGGAATATATTATTCCACTAATTATTTTTCTTTTCATAATCATCAATCTAAACAACTTACTCTGAAAAAACTCTCTCAAAACTAACCTAAGCTTCATCTTTTTCATCAAGAATCTTAAAGTTTTCAAGGTAAAAGATCAAGAATCAATGAGAAGTCCTTCACTCAAGGTTTTCTCAAGTTCTTTCAATAAAAAAACTACACAAATTTTTTTTCCCTCAAGAATAAATATTAAGTTTCCAAGATCAAAGATTTTCTTCAAGAAAATTATTATTTTTAAAAATTCAATTATAATATCAATCTTTCAAGTATATAAGGCTATTATTAGATTGAGTTTATTCATGCACCCATCGTCTATGTTTTCATTTTAATTGTATGTTGAGTTGATCAAAATCTAGTTTTAGATTTCAATCAAGTTAATTTTATTTCTACTGAGTTTCATATAATTATACATTGAAGTTATTAGTATGTTATTGTTGGAATCATCTTTTGTGGCTGCTTTCTCATGAACTCTAGTTGAGTTTATGATCATGGCTTTTTTATGCATTATTTGATGTTGAGATTCATGATTTTCTTGCATAAAATGAAGTTTTATTTTTAGAATTGATATGATGCATGTTTTAATAATTTTTTGATAAAATTGAATATTGACTTTAAATGATCTTTTGAGCAAGAGTTTTGATGATAATGTAAATAATTTTTCAAACGTACTTATTGATAAAAGATGATGATGATGATGATGATGATGATGATGATGATGATGATGATGATGAGCTCTTTAGATGAGATTGAGTTTGAAAGATGCACTGAGAATTTATGAGACGATTTGAAATGTTTAATAGATGTGAGAACAGGTTTTATTAGAAATATTAGCACCGATTTAGGTAAGAGTACAAACAACTCAAATTTCATAGACTCCATAGTCAACGTAGGATGATATCGTGCCATTAACTCGGGTGACTCTCTAGCTTCACTAAGGTCTTTTACTATTAGATCCACTGACTTTTCGTCTCTTACTCTCGTAAAGTAATGGATAGTTGTGGAAACGACAATAGTTCATTGGTTTTTCACTCGTTGATATGATGCTGGTTGTCGGTTATAGAAGCTCCCTAAAAGTAAAAAATATTATTTTACTGAGTTGCATATGTGTTAATCCAAAAATGACTTTTTTTAAAGAAAAATTCAAAAATCAAATCGGTTTAAAATTTAATTAATTTAAGAAAAAATTAATTTTTTACAGAATAAAAATAACAGAGTCGACACTTAATTTTTTTTTAAAGAAATTAAGAAAACTTAAAATAATTTTAAGACCCTAACAGAAAAAGTCCTAAAATTTCAGAGAA
>JAOTQJ010149473.1:0-32586 GCA_025642045.1 Solanum sejunctum
TATTTAATCACATAATGTATTTAAGATTATGAATTTAAACTATAAATTTAAAATTATTACTATCTCCCTCGAAATAGTCCTAACAATCTTTCCACCTCTAGGTGTGCAATGAGCCACCCTTCAGACTACCTCTAGCCTTTTTCGCTTACTCAGACAAAGCTTTGAATTTGTCAAACACAACACTTCATATAAGTGAGGTTGCAACCAACCCAAAGCTTTTCCATCATCCTAAGCTTGCTTGAGCTAGCTAGATAGTTTAGCGCTTGCTTTTCTCTCAAAAGTGGTTGCAATGATCATATTGTACTTTTCCTTCCAAGTACATAGTTTGTGGAAAAAGGAAAAGAAAAATGTTAGAGAATTAGTTAGATAAAGTATACTATAAATATTAAATTAAAAATAAATATGTAAACATATATATCTTAAACTCATTAAACATCACCTGTCGAATTTTGTTTGGAATCTCTCTCCAAGAGTGATAGAGCTCATTAAATAGCCCCTAACACTACCATGTCTTGCTGGCAACATCCTTCAATGGATGTTTAATGTCTCCCAAACTACACCTCCTTTTTAAAGGTTAAAGTAGTCATTGTCAAGATTGTGACACCCCACATCTTACAATACTAGTATTATGCAAATGAAACATGATATGTCTTTTCAAATTAGCCCCAATTTTTAAAAGCGCTTGAGTCTCAAATTAGAGGGCGATATGTATGTCTAACGATGAAGAGGGTTGAGTATAAATAAGTTTTAAGTCAAATTAAGGAGATTGCGGCCTTAAACAAAGTGAGAAAATTGAGGTGCTTGCAGGACTTAGGAAGCTAGCAGGTGAGTCACCTACTTGCTTAGCTTAAATGTGTTAGCTAGACGGAGATGAAGCTCGACGTCAAATCTTTCCAAGTCCAACTATGTATAAAGTTCGTGTTAAGGGTGTAACTTTAGCTTGTGTATTAACATCATAAATGGAATTTATTTTCAACCCAAGAAGAATATAAAAAGGACCCAAGTACATCACAACCTACTTGACTATTTGGGCCCAAACTAAGTGAAGAGAAATTTAGAAAATGGGCAGCCAAGGCCCATCAACTTTGGAACCCAATTAGGACCAAGTAAAAGGGCCAAGCTGCTGCATCACCACCTTGATAATATGAGGCTTTAACCACAGAACAAAGTCGTCCAAAAACTCCTTTAAAAGGGCTTATAAGTAGCACCTTTAAGTCATTGTTAACTTGGAAAAAAATCAGCTTTCACAAAGCTTTCTCTCTACACTTTCTTAACCTTGGAAAGCAACCACAAAACAGCTTTTAGGGTTATTGGAGAAGCCCTACACCTTGAAGGTAATGGTAAGTAAGTTTACTTATGTATTTAGTATGGTTTTCTTATGTAAAACAAGGTATTATGTTAGTTAGGTATATGCTGAAACTTTTGGATAGCATGTGTTCCAAAAGTTGTTGTACATTTTTTTTGTTTATTTGGAAGCTTTTCTCTTTTTGGTTAGATTGATTATGAATAGAGGCTACTTTTATCAATGAGTATTGGTTCTATAATGATGTATAAAGGCTACTGTACCATTTTTACAGTCCACAAAAGTGAGTTCTTGTGTGATATCATAATTGTGCTCGTAATAGGAACTTGTGGGCTGATAGATTAAGGACAATGGTCTCATGTCCTCTACCTATTTTGAGGACTATTTTTGAACTATTTTAGGACTAGTTTTATGTGTATATATGGTGGGGACTGTTTCGTTAAAGTTTGAACAAGTTTGGAATTGTCAACGTCAAAATGTAGTGAAGGGATGTAATGTTATGCCGCCCATTTATATGTTGTGTAGAATTGTTATGTGTTATTCCTTATGGGCTGTTGTAGGACTGTTATGGTACTAAGATAGACTGAACATGATATGTATATGAGAATGTGTATTAGGAAGTACGATTAGGAGCGGAAAGATTGAAAGAATACGCTTGAGTTTATAATTATCCGCTTGCCGCCCGTATGTTATTTTTTTATGAGATTGGGCTGCTAAGATGTTTCTATTGGCTACTAATGATAGTTTTATCATTTACTATGTTGTATATAAATATTTGAAGAAAGGGAAGGCTATCTCGAGGTAATAGCAATGTCGTACAGCGAGGTATGTAAGGCTACTTGATTTCATATTATTTGGCATGAAATATAGATCTCTCCTTGGCACATAAAGGCACTTATAAACTCCGACACAACTATTAACCATGTCTCCACTCTTTCACATGTTCATATGCTCCCATAGATAGTCACTTTTAAATATGCATACATACTTGGATACCAAGATACACGAGTTTGTTCTGCTAAATAAAGTTCATATTTTGTTCTACCTTCTATGTATTTCATTATTTGTGTAACTTACTCATTTCATTATGGTGTTGTCTTTTATGATTATTTATATTTCATATGTTATATCTATAGCCATACAGATCTATTATTATGACCACCAAAAGAATCATCTCAAAGGTAATTGAAAGAGGAGGCATATTGGTAATTGATAGGTGATAACCCGAGGGGTGGAAGAATCACCTAGCCAGGGTCGATCCTATCATGGGGGTAGCCCCAGGGGTTAAAGGAAAAGCCTAGCCAAGGCCAATCTCGATATAGATTTACCACTGTCAGCTGGTAATTTGTATTACATGTTGTGCATAGATTATACAGTAAAGGTAAAGTAACAAAAAGAATATAAAGTACATGATTCCACAGTATAACTAAGGGGTGGTCTCTTATCCTACACCAGTGTATAGTTTCATTTGAGTTGTTACTTCATATATAGTAATTTTTACCTTACATATTCAGTACATTATCTCGTACTAACGTTCCTTATGGGGAACCTGCATTTCATATTGCAGGTACAGGTGCTAGTAGATCTCCCCAGTAGGAGTACAAGATATTCAACTAGTGTTACCAAGCTATAGGTTGCTTCGGAGCTTTTTATCTAGAGCTTATATATTTTTTGTATTGTATAGTTAGCTAAGGTGGGGCCTGTCCCGACCCTTATCACATACTTTTCCTTATTTAAAGGATTTATAGACATTCTAAATTAATGTGTGGTCATGTCTCATACTTTAGACACTGTGGCCCTAATAGCCTTGCCATATTTATTTTCTTTTGGCTTGTTATTACTGTCTACTTTTTTAAAGGCATGTTGAATGTAGAAATCCCTCATAATATGTATAGAAAGCACATAGATATAGGTTGGTTCTCTCGGGCCTTATTGGCAATGGGTGTCAGTCTTCCTTAATTGGACTTTAGGCATGATAGAAATAGTATCAGAGCGGGTCATCCTGGGAGTCTACAAAGTCGTGTCTATGTAGAATCTTATTTATCCATGTGTTGTACACCACAGTTATAAGCAAGAGGCTATGTGACATTTCGAAGTTGT
Organism: Solanum sejunctum; assembly: GCA_025642045.1. NCBI lineage: Eukaryota > Viridiplantae > Streptophyta > Magnoliopsida > Solanales > Solanaceae > Solanum > Solanum sejunctum. Next base: position 3,404 of record JAOTQJ010149473.1, read on the forward strand.
TACTTTCTTTTCTTTCCTTAGATCCTGCCATAGAGCTAAGTGTAATAGGTGGATTATGTCTAACCCCTAAATTATTTTGTAAAGTATGCCAGAAACCAAGAATAACAAAGGTAAAGGGAAGGGAATAGAAGTGGTGGCTGGTATACCCAGTCAGGTAAGACCACAAAATGAGGTTCAAGATGAGTCTCTGTCACAGACATCTCCAACTCCTCCAACTCTGATAAACTCGAAAGTATTGAAATTCCCTCAGAACCACCTATTGACGCTACTGTGTAGGATCTGAGAAATACAGTCTAACTATTGGCTCGTATAGTTATTGGCCAAGGTCAAAGATAGGAAGGTCCGGTTAAGGTACAGGTATTACGAATAGGGCAACTAGCACAAGGATACGTGATTTCCTTAATTTGGACCCTCCATCCTTTACTGGGTCAGATCTTAATGAAGATCCCCAAGACTTTATTGATCAGATTCAGTGCACTTTAGATGTTATGCATGTGAGTGGTACAGAAGTTGTCGAGTTAGTGACATATAGGTTGAAGGGTGTGGCTATAATGTGGTATGAAGCTTGGAAGCAATCTAAGGGTATAGATGCACCCCCAACTACCGCGAAGGAGTTTAAAGAGGCATTTCTTGATCATTACTTGCCATTAGAGATTCTAGAGGACCGTGCAGATTAGTTATTGAATCTCCACCAAGGGAATATGAGCGTTAGGGAGTATAGCCTTCAATTTAATTCCCTGTCCAAGTATGGTCCCAATGTAGTTGCTACTATGGCAGATAGAGTTCATTGATATATGGATAGATTTGATATGTATCTAGTCAAAGACTGTACCATTACTTCCTTGAACAAAGACATGGATATAGCAAGAATGCAAGCTTTTGCACAAAAATTGGAGGATCAGAGGCAAAGTAGAAGGACATAAAAGTTTGAGATGGTACAGTCCAAGAGGGCCAGGTCTACAGGGCAGTTTACACCACCCCATGGTAAGCTTAGGCCTCAATTTTCTAACAGACCGCCTAGGCCATCATATTATACTCTGCAGCCAGTGCTCCATCATAACTTTAGGGGTCTAGGAGAAATCAGTTTGGTCCAAGAAGTAAAAGGCAAAGCACTCGGATAGCTGGATATTTAGCAGGCCAGCAAATGACTATGTAGCCTTGGAAATAATGTGCAAGAAGTCATTTAGTTATATGTCATGTTGAGACAGGCGCTTGTTATTGGTGTGGTGCGCCAGGCATATGATGAGAGATTGCCCGAGGAAGCGTATAGAAGATATAGCACAATCTACTAGGTCAATTGTTGCATCATCATTGTTAGTTCCTCTATTAAATAGGGGTCAACAAGCACCTACAGGTCTTGGTAGAGGTGTTAGAGGGGCAGTTAGCTGTAGTTGAGTCTAGAATTGCACTTATGCTTTGGGAGGCGACAAATTTTGGAAGCTTCACCTAATATGGTCGCAGGTACACTGTCCATCTTTTCACACAATATATATACATTGATTGACCCTGGTTATACACTATCATACATTACCCTACTAGTTGCTGGGAAGATTAAGGGAACACCTAAATTATTGAACAAACCATTTGAAGTATTTACACCAACTGGTGAATCTGTTATGACTAGAAGGGTTTCTTATGATTGTGTAGTAACTATTTGTAACCATGACACATTAGCTGACCTTATTAAGCTAGAAATGGTAGAATTTGATGTTGTAATAGGTATGGATTGGGTAGCTTCTTGTTATGCCACCGTGGATTGCCAAACTAAGAAATTGTACTTCCACTTTCCAAATGAGGCAGTTCTTTAATGGGAAGGCAATATTGGGGCACTAAAGAGTAATTTTATCTCTTATTTTAAGGATGAAAAATATGATATCTAAAGGGTATATATATCATTTAGTTAGAGTGAGGGATATGGAGGCAGAATCACCAACTCTTCAATCAGTTCCAGTAGTGAATGAATTTGTTGATGTGTTCCACGAAGAACTTCCAAGCTTACCTCCAGAACGAGAAATAGATTTTGGTATTGACTTACTTCCAAGAACTCAACCTATTTCCATCCCTCCATATAGAATGGCCTCGGCAGAATTGCATGAATTAAAAGAGCAGTTAAAAGACTTATTAGAGAAGGGTTTTATAAGACCTAGTGTGTCCCCTTGGAGTGCACTAGTGTTATTTGTATGCAAAAAGGATAGCACCTTGAGAATGTGTATCGATTATTAACAATTGAATAGGATAACAATTAAGAATAATTATCCCTCCCTAGGATTGAGGAATTATTTAATCAGTTACAGGGTGCCAAATGCTTTTTAAAAATTGATTTAAGATCAGGTTATCACCAAGTGAGGGTGAAGGAGAAAGATATACCTAAGACAGCTTTTAGAACATGCTATGGTCACTTTGAATTTCTTGTTATGTCATTTGGGCTAACGAATACACTAGCAGTTTTTATGGATTTGATGAACAGGATGTTTAAGCCATTCGTGGATGTGTTCGTGATAGTATTTATAGATGACAGTTTGGTATATTCAAGATCAAAAGAGGATTATGTAAACAACTTATGATAAGTGTTACAGGTTCTTCGTGATTGACAGTTGTATGCTTAATTTTCTAGTGGCACTTTTGGGTCATATTGTATCCGATAAGGGAATAAGCGTTGATTCACAAAAGATAGAGGCTATGAAAGATTGGCCAAGAACAACAATACCCACAAAAGTTTAGAGCTTTTTAGGTTTGGTAGGTTATTACAGGAGGTTTGTTAAAAGTTTTTATTTTATTTCTACACCTCTAACAAAGTTGACACAAAAGGCAACCAAGTTCCAATGGAATGATGCATGTGAAAGGAGCTTCCAGGAGCTGAAAAATAAACTAACTTCTGTACCTATGCTAGTACTTCAAAAAGGCACTGAGGGGTATGCAGTGTATTGCAATACTTCAGGAGTTGGCTTAAGGTATGTACTGATACAATATGCTAAGGTAATTGCTTATGCATCTATACAGCTAATACCACATAAGAACAACTACCCAACTCATGATCTTGAGCTAGCAGTGGTTGTATTTGCTTTGAAAATATGGTGCCACTATTTATGTTGGGTTCGCATTGACATATATACTGACCATAAGAGTTTACAATACATCTTTAAGTAGAAAGACCTAGACTTAAGACAATAGAGATGGCTAGAGCTAATAAAGCATTATCATGTTGATATATTATACCATCCCAGGAAGGCAAATGTGGTAGCCTATGCTTTGAGTCGTAAGGCAATCATGAATATTGGTGATCAACCTGTGATAAGTCAAGGTGTGTATAAGGATCTACATCCACTAGCCAGTTTAGGAGTTCGCCTTCTTGAAACTCCAAATGAAAGGGTTATTGTACATAATGTTACGGAGTCATCATTGGTAATAGAGGTGAAAGAAAAATAGTTTAAGGATCCTATTCTATGACAGCTTAAGGAAAAGGTAAGTCAGGGTACGATAAAGGTCTTTGACCTTGCACAAAATAGAGTACTTTACTGCCAAAATAGATTATGTGTGCCTAATTTAATGTATTAATAAAGAGGATAATGGAAGAAGCCCATCATTCCCGAATTCCATCCATCCAGGATCAACTAAGATGTACCATGACCTGAAGGGAATGATTTAGTGGGGAGGCATAAAAAACGACCTTGTAGAATTTGTGGCTGAATGTCCAAATTACCAATAAGTGAAAGTAGAACACCAAAAGCCAGGAGGTTATATGCAATGTATAGAGTTTCCAACATGGAAGTGGGATATGATCAATATGGATTTTGTTACCGATTCTCCTCGCTCATTTCAAAAGTTTGACTCCATATGGGTAATAGTTGATAGACTCAAAACTTTAGTACAATTTGTACCAGTCAGGAGTGATTATACAGCTGAAGAGTATACCAAGTTATACCTCAAAGAGATAGTCAGGCTACATGGAGTCCCAATCTCCATTATTTCTAATCGGGGGGCTCAATTCACTACAACGTTTTGGAAGACCTTCTAAAGGAGTTTAGGGACATAAATCCATTTGAGTAAAACATTCCACCCTCAAATAGATGGTCAAGCATAACGCACCATTAAGACACTTGAAGATATATTGCGAGCTTGTACATTGGACTTTAAAGGTTATTGGATGGACCATTTGCCACTTATTGAATTTGCCTATAATAATAGCTAACACGTGAGTATCAAGATGGCACCTTATGAAGCTTTGTACGGAAGGAAATATAGGTCGCCAATTGGATGGTTTGAAGTGGGTAAAACCACCTTGCTTGGTCCATATCTAGTACAAAAAGCCATGAAAAAAGTTAAGGTAGTACAATAGCGACTAGAAATAGCCCAAAGTCATCACAAATCATATGCAGATGCTAGAAGGAGAGGAATGGAATTCTTAATAGGGGATTAGGTATTTATAAAGGTATCTCCAATGAAAGGGATTATGAGATTTGGTAAGAAAGGAAAAGTGAGACCATAGTAGATAGGGCCATATAAAATTTTTAAGAGGTTGAAGCAGGTTGCAAATGAACTAGAGCTACCCTAAGAGCTTTCAATGGTTCATCTAGTTTTTCATGTCTCAATGCTTAGAAAATGCATAGGTGACCCATCCTGTGTCACTCCTGTTGAAGACGTGCAAGTTACAGAAGATCTCACATATGAAGAGGTACGTGTTGCTATTCTAGACTGCTAAGTTAAGAAGCTAAGGAATAAAGAAATAGCTTCAGTGAAGGTAATTTGGAGGAACCATTAAGCAGATGAAATAATATGGGAGGCCGAGGACGTGATGGAATCAAAATACCCTTACTTATTTGAAGCTAAAGAGGAAGTCCAACATGCAGAATTAGGATACTAATAGGTATGTGTGATTCAATACTTAGTGTGTTGTCAAAAGTTTGTGTAAGTAAAGATTTAAACTTGGTTAAACTATCTAATTATGCTAACATTCGAGGATGAATGTTCCTAAAGGGGGGAGGATGTAACACCCCACATCTTACAATACTAGTACTATGCAAATGAAGCATGATATGGCTTTTCAAATTAGCACCAATTTTTAAAAGTGCTTGAGTGTCAAATTAGAGGGCGATATGTATGTCTAATGATAAAGAGGGTCTAGTGTAAATAATTTTTAAGTCAAATTGAGGAGATCGCAGCTTTAAACAAAGTGAGAGAATTGAGGTTCTTGCAAGACTTAGGAAGATAGCAAGTGAGTCACCTACTTGCTTAGCTTAAACGTGCTAGCTAGACGGAGACGAGGCTCGACGTCGAATCCGTCCAAGTCCAATTATGGATAAAGTCCATGTTAAGGGTGTAACTTTTGCTTGTGTTTTAACATAATAAATGGACATTATTTTCAGCCCATGAAGAATATAAAGGGCCCAAGTACATCACAATCCACTTGACTATTTAGGCCTAAACTAAGTGAAGAGAAATTTGGAAAATGGGCAACCAAGGCCCATCAACTTTAGAACCCAATTAGGCCCAAGTGAAAGGGCCAAGCTACTGCATCACCACCTTGATAATATGAGGCTTCAACCACATAACAAAGTTGGCCAAAAACTCCTTTAAAAGGGCTTACAAGTAGTACTTTTAAATCATTGTTAACTTGGAAAAAAATTAGCTTTCACAAAGCTTTCTCTCTACACTTTCTTAACCTTGCAAAGCAACCACAAGGAGGCCTTTAGGGTTCTAATAGAAGCCCTAAACATTGAAGGTAATGGTAAGTGAGTTTACATATGTTTTTAGTATGGTTTTCTTATAGAAAACAAGAGACTATGTTGGTTAGGTATATGTTGAAACTTTTGGATAGCATGTGTTCCAAAAGTTGTACATTTTTCTTGTTTATTTGGAAGCTTTTCTCTCTTTGGTTGGATTGATTATTAAGGGAGGCTACTGTTATTAATGAGTATTCGCTCTATAATGATGTATAAAGGCTGTTATACTATTTTTATAGTCTGCGAAAGTGAGTTCTTGTCTGATATCGTAATTGTGCTTGTAATAGGAACTTATGGGTTGATAGATTGAGGACTATGGTCTCATGTACTCTACCTATTTTGAGGACTATTTTTGAGCTATTTTAGGACTAGTTTTATATGTATATATGGTGGGGACTATTTTGTTAACGTTGGAACAGGTTTGGAGTTGTCGATGTCAAAATGTAGTGAAGAGATGTGACGTTATGCCGCCCATTTGTATGTTGTGTAGAATTGTTATGTATTATGCCTTGTGGGATATTGTAGGACTATTATGGCACTAAGATAGGCCGCACATGATATGTATATGAGAACATGTATTATAAAATATGATTAGGGGAAGAAAGGTTGAAAGAATATGTTCAGGTTTATAGTGATTCGCTTGTTGCCCATATGTTGTTTTTTTATAAGATTGCGCTGCCAAGATGTATCTATTGGCTGCTAATGCTACATTTATCATCTACTTTGTTGTAGGTAAATATTTGGAGGAAGGCTACTTGATTTCATATTATTTGGCATGAAACATAGATCCCTCCTTGGCACATTAAGGCATTTACCAACTCTGACACAACTATTAACCATGTATCTACTCTTTCACATCTTCATATTCTCCCATACATAGTCACCTTTAAATCTCCATACATACTTGGATACCAAGATACACGAGTTCGTTCTACTAAATAAAGTTCATGTGTTGTTATACCTCCTATGCATTTCATTATTTGTGTAACTTACTCCTTTCATTATGGTGTTGTCTTTTGTGATTATTTACGTGTCATATGTTGTATCTATAGTCCTACAGCTCCAATATTATTACCACCAAAAGAATCATCTCAAAGATAATTGGAAGATAAAGTATATTGCTTATTAATTGGTGGTAGCCCGAGGTGTGGAAGAATCACCTAGCCAGGGTCTATCCTATCACAGGGGGTAGCTCAAGGGGTTAAAGGAAAAGCCTATCTAGGGCCAATCTCGATATAGTTTTATCACTATCAGCTAGTCATTTGTATTATATATTGTGCACAGATTATACAATAAAGGTAAAGTAATAAAAAGAACATAAAGTACATGATCCCACAGTATAACTAAGGGGTGGTCTGTTATCCTACACTAGTGCATAGTTTCATTTGAGTTGTTACTTCATATAAAGTATTTCCTTCCTTACATATTCAGTACATTATCTCATACTAACATCCTTTACGGGGGACCTGCATTTCATGCTACAGGTACAGGTACTAGTAAATCTCCTCAGTAGGAGTATAGGATATCCAACTGTTGTTACCAAGCTCCACGTTGCTTCGGAGCTTTATGAGTCTAGAGCCTATGTCTTTTATGTATTATATAGTTAGCCAAGGCAGAGCCTTTCCCAACCCTTATCAAATACTTTCCCTTATCTAGAGGCTTTGTAGACTATATAAATTAAAGTGTGGTCATGTCTCATACTTTAGACACCAGGCCCCAATGGCCTAGCCATATGCATTTCCTTTTAGCTTGTTATTACTGTCTACTTTCTTAAAGGTATGTTGAATGTAGAAGTCCCACATTATATGTATGGAAAGTGCATAGATATAGGTTGGTTCTCCAGGGCTTTATTGGCAACGGGTGCTAGTCCGCCTTAATAGGATTTTGGGCATGACAGGTATATAACCTAACCAGGGGTTAGAGTCGATCCCACAGGGAATATGGTAGACTTATAATAATTTCAAGCAATTCGAGTTAATTAACCTACTTACCTCCCGAAGGAGGAGTGGTTTGTAAATTGTAAATAGTAATCCTAGACTAAAACAAGTGTGTGAAACCAATAAAAATAGTAACTAAGGTATTGTGTTCCCCATGATTTCCTAAATTAGTATTACTAGATAATCACATTCTTTTCTAGTGTGTTGCATGCATAACAGTAAGTTTACCAAACCCTTTGATCCACGCGAGAGGTAAATTTCACTATGTGATTTATCCATCCCCACAGTGTGACATTACTAACCCTTACCTATTGTCCCAGTACAACCTCCCCTTGATCCAGTTTGGTTGATTAGATGAGAAAATATCAATCGAATCTTATTAATCAATATCCTTTCCTATTCATTACTATCTTGATCTAGTCAGTAACACTTGGTGAGTTCTAACATTGGCCACCATTAAAAATCAATCAAAATGAATAGAATTAATTAACACATGCATGCACACTTTCCAAGAATTATGAATTACCCTTCTTTACCTTGTTAATTCTTCGTGGTTCTCACAATCCTAGTTGTGGATTCGGCTACTCATATTCATTGTAGATGCAAGAATCATGATATAAAATAGCATAATTAATCACTTACAACAATGAAAGTAAGAAGTATAAATTCAAGCTCTTCAATGGAAATCACAAAGTATAAATTAAAATCCCAAAATAATATTTCCATCTGCTTTTCTCAACGTTCCTCTCATCTCTTGTACATTCCTTACTTGATCTCTACTGGAAATAACCTAAAAAAATCTATTCATAGTACTTAAAATACAAATCCAAAAATGAAATAGGAGAACTAGATTTGGTAGACAATACTAGCTTTTCTATGGGCCGTACAAAGTTATACGACCCAAATTGGCGCTTCGTGAACTTCAGTCTTCAATTCTGGGTTCAACTTTTACGAGACCTTTCTATGGACCATATTGAGATATATGGCTCATATAAGGTTTCTTCTAGTGACTTTTTAGTAACTTCCCAATTTCTGATCATCAGGATATAAAACCTCATCTACTACTCGTACTTCATTCTGCAGCTCGTCTAATAGTTCGTAGGTTCAACTTTAAAAAATCATTCCTTCAATGGATTTTGCTATGAAACTAACTCTAAGGCTCGTGGAAATTTCCACAGCCTATAAAGAGTGTTGTAGAATAATAAAAACTTCATCAACTACATATTGACCTAAGATCGTGCCAAATCCTATAATTCTGAAAAACAAATATAAAAATACATCAAACCCACTAACATCACTTTGACAACACACAAAATTCCAAGTTTTAAGCATCAAAAGTGTTGTATTTTCAAAGCGCATCAATACCCTTAACTTAAAATTGTTGCTTGTCCTCAAACGCCGGACTCAATCTACAAAAGCAATACAGTAACAGACAGACCTCAGTCTAATAGCACATATCATTCCAAAATAAAGCATAGATACCCACACCACTCATAAATGCATATCAGATCACTATCAAACAAATCACTGTAGATTATTACATATGACAGTGCAACTACGATAAGCAAGGTAATCACAAATAAGCAATAATCATTGAATTAGTCTAGAATCAATAGTGCAATGTAAGTATCCTGACAGAAAGAAGTCTCATATCCCTCTTATGATGATATTTTCAGATTCAATGCTTGGGACTACACAAAATCACTCACTCTCACAAAAGAGATTCAAATATTATCTGATTACCCTTACATTAGCCACCCTTAACTTACATTTTTGGCCTAAGTCAAGGTGCACAATATCCAACCTATGAACTAGGGCCACTTTTGGTACCCACCCTCAACTTAAGCTTTTTGCCTTAGTCAAGGTGCACAATATTCAAGGAAGGACTAGGGCCAATTTCAAGATTTTGCATTCAACAAAGCTAAGTAACTTATGTTTCTACAAAGAAAGGGTATATGAAAGGCTCAAACATTGGGATCAAGGGATACTTTGCACATTTGGTTGGTTATTTAGGCTAAGTGGACTAATATGAGCAAAGGCCTAAGATCCTTTCTTAATCAACTAACCCACAGCTTAAGTCAGAGTAGTAAGGCAAGTTCTGAATTGAAATACAGTACAACAATTCAGCAAAGAAACCTCAGAGACACATGATACTGATTACACTATCAATATAGACTTTCAAATCGTATTTCTCATCATAATTCAACCTCATATATCAAAACAAGCATTGTCAGACAATCAAACATGCATGGTTTCTAGCAAGACTAACTAATAAATTTTTCTGGTGGGTGTCATTTTTCACCTGAAACTAACATGTGTCCTATATCTCAGTACTTCATGCTACTAATACTACTTACGCAACCTAAATATGCCAGTCCAAAAAAAAGTAAATATCCTTGGGGACAAAGAACACATGCAAGAAAATCCCTTGGATTCAAAATTTGGGATAGTTATAGGCCAAGGTTACTCTGACTTCACTAAGGCCTATAACTACCCACAACCATCATAAAAACTTTACATTGTCCTCAATTCACAAAATATAACAATAATAAAGTGCAAAGGTCAAACAACATACTTAAGCGCCTAAGTGCTAGTTTATACCTTAGGTTGCCTCCTAAGTAGCACCTAATTTATTGTTTTTGCACAATTTAGACATCTTCGATTGTCAGATTTCACCAAGTGACCAAATTTCCATCTTCAAGTCATATAGCTTCTTCATCGACTAGCAGATGTTGAAGATGACTTCTTCAATTTGAGTTAGCCAGCTTCAATATCCACTAGTGGTTGTCCAGGATAGGAAAGGTCTTTCCAAGATGATTAGGACTTCACAGTCAACTTTGTAATCAAGGTTCACAAGTTGGGGAGGAATATAAATTTCTCTACTTTGACATGGATGTCATATAGTGTCTCTACAGGCTTCTTCACCATTCGATTAGCCATTAACAATCACATTCTCATAGGGGTAGGGGATCCTTGTCCAAGCTTCTTGAAGACCGCAAGTGGCATCAGATTTATACTGGTACCTTGACCAAACGATGCTCTTGCAAGCTCAACATCTTTGATGGTGCAGGGGATAGAGAATGCTCTAGGATCTTTTCATTTCTACACTAAGGACCTTATAGCAATTGCACTATAACTTTGAAGCTCTTGGGAGAGCTTCTGGCTCACAGTCCACTTCTTCGTGACCAAATCCTTCACGAACTTTGCATATCCAGACATCTTCTATAATGTTTCAGTGAGAGGGATATTAATGGAGTTTTGTTCCATCATAGAAAGAACATGCTTGAATTTACCTTCTGTTTCCTTCTTTTTGATTGTCTGAGGAAAAGGAGGAGCAAATCTAGGAAAAGGTTTCAACGTTTGTGGTGTCACTGCATCATTACTCACCCCATCCTAAGCACGAGCGTATTTGATCATTGCATCTTTTATCTCAGCTATCTCCTCATGAACCTCATCATCATCAATAGGCATTGGAGGATTAATAATTTGTTTGCCACCACGAGTAGTCACTGCCATACACTGCCCCTCATTATTTAGATTTTAAATTGTATTGACGGCTATGTACCTTTCTGTTGTTAGTTCAATTAAACTGGCATTTGACTAAACTATTATTCCAACTGCTTGATAGTAAGAAAAGGAGACTCAATTCTCTAATTAATGTTGGATATGTCAGAATTTATCCCTTTCAATGTATTCTCCTGAAAGTCAGCCTTCTTCAACAATTGACCAAACATCTCCTTAACTCTAGAGCAACAAGCACCAGAATCCCAATTATGTGGTGGCACATACAGACCATTATTGTAACTATCTCTGCATCCCCAATCACCATATCTGTCTTGGACCCTATTTCTATCATAGTAACCTTATTAATTTTTATCTCTGAAGGTGCTGCCTCTGTTATAGTTCCAACCTTGGTTTTCTTGACCTTGGCGTCAATAGTCCTGATTGGACCCTTGGGCATTGGTCTAGAAACCCGTCATTCGATCAGTGATGAAGTAAGTATCCTCCTCATAGTATGGTTCCTTGTACATGGGTGATCATAAAGGATATTGAGCTACTAGATCCACACAGTCTTGGTTTGCTTCATCAGCAACTCCACATTGATGCTAATTCGAGCAAGCTCCTGCATCATTATCTTTATTTTTATCTTTTTTTGCTTATGCTGAATTAGTACTAACTATGAACGAGCTCTTTGTTATTGATTTACCCCTTGTTCTAAATACACGATTTGCCTTGACAACCTTTTCCAACTTCTCAGCAATCATTAATAATAGATGATACAAAAATGAGCCTCTCATGATGGTATCGCAACAACTTGGTTGTTCTCATCTAGGGATCGATAAAAGATCTCCAGTAAGGCATCATCCATAATCTTGTCGCCAGGGATACTTCTTAAACACTTTGTGAACCTATCCAGCGTGGTACTGATCGAATCACCAGAAAGTTGCTTGAAGTTATTGATTTGGTCTTTCAACTTCAGCTTCTTCAAAAAAGCCTTCTGCAATTCATCCCAACTAGTGATCAAACTCTGTAGGAGCTCGGATAACTATAGTATTGTGTCACCTGTTAAAGAAAATAGGAAGAGATGGAGCCTAATGGCATCCATAGATAGATTTTGGTTTTCCATCATACTCTTAGAAATGAAGACAACATTGTGTAGATGGTTATGCGGATCCTCTAATAGTAGGCCCACGAATAACCTGTAATTCTATAGAATTTGACGTAACCTACTTGAGATAATAAATTTTGTGTCATTCGATAGTGACGATAAGACAATAGTTCCTATGACATCCATCACCATAGGATTAAGTCGATATTGATTCCACGTATGAGCTTCGATGTTAAGATCCTATGGTTGTAGATCAATATCCTCAAGTAGAGGTGGGTTATTATCATTCTCATTTTGGTTCTGGTTCAGTGAAACATTTACTGTATTGTTTGTAGTATTACTTGAGTTACCCTAGTTCATTCTTCTTTGCATCCTTTTTATCTCGGGGTGAAATGGAGTAAAGGAAATACCTTGAATTCGAGTGTTGTATATACACTACACTTGCATACTAAAAAAAAACAAAAATGTACAATGAGGGAAATAGGGATTGATTCCCATATTACTCTGAATTAAATAAGTTTGGCTGCATTCACCGACAATGGCACCAAAATCTTGATGTCACCTAAGCTACACCTCCTTTTTGAAACTTAAAGTGGTCATTGTCAAGATTTATAACCTTGACTCCGGGTGTTGGGCATACACTACACTTACACTCTAAAAAAAACAAAGAAAGGTTAAAAATGGGAAATAAGGATTTACACCCAAATTAGTATAAGTTAACTAAATCTAGCTGTATTCACCAGCAATGACACCAAAATCTTGATGTCACCCAAGTTACACCTCTTTTTAGAGGATAAAGTGGTCATTTCCAAGAAATAGAATCTAAGAAAGATTAGGGTCAAACCCACAGGGAGTACATAGACTCAAGAGAATTCAATGACTACAGGTTGAGTGGTTAACAAACTTACTTCCCCAAAGGGGGAGGTAGTTTATTATAATCAATATAAAATAAAACTAAACTAACTATCATAAGAGAGAAATCAATACGGAGAGAAACTACAATTTTGTGTTCCCCATGATTCCCTAACTTAGAATCACCACATAACCTAATTCTTTTCTAGTGTGTAGCATGTAGGACAATAACTTATGTTCACTATGCGACTTGACCCTTCTCCATAGTGTTTATTGCTAACTCTTGCCTATTAGATGCAACACAACCTCCCCTTGGCCCAGTTTAGTTGATTATATGAGAATACATCAATCGAATCCTATTAGAAAGGTCTATGGAAATTGTTCCATGGTCATGATGTATTTAGGTCTTGACTTATGATTTGGTTAGATCAGATGTGGTAGATTTTGATGTCATTCTTGTGATGGATTGGTTACATGCATATTGTGTCTCCATTGGTTGTAGAACCCATAGAGTCAAATTTCAATTCCCTATTAAATCTATCCTTGAGTGGTAGTGAAAAGGTAGGTTCATTTCTTATCTTAAGGTCCAATTGATCCCTAAGGGTTGCATTTACGATCTTGTAAGAGTAGGAATGTTGAATCTAAAGTACTTCCTATTGAGTAAATTCTGATAGTCAATGAGTCCTTGATGACCTTTTCAATATTTTGAATTTGGGGTAGTATCTTTTGGTATGGCTAGTACACCAGCTATGTCTAGGTCTCATGAATAGGGTCTTTAATCCCAACCTTGGTATGTTGTGGTGGTCTTTGGTGATGATATGTTGGTTTATTTTCAAAAGTGAGGAAGAGCTTGTGAATAATTTGAGGGTGATGTTGTGAATTTTGAAGAAGGTGAGGTTTCTTACTAATTATGGAAGTGGGAGTCTTTGGGTGACAAAAGGGTAGTTGGAGAAGTACATTGGTTGACTAGGTTAGGAATGAGGTTGGGTGAAGTTGAAATAGTGGTGTAGGGGGTTTGATGGTTTCGAATCTTCTTTGATTGAGGAGGTCTTGTTAAGAAAGCATTGATTTCTGCCTTGATAGAGTTGGAGGTCTTAGTGAGGGATGGTCTTAATAGAGTTGGAGGTTTTCTCCCAAGGGGGAGATGGTGGCCTTTGATGCCAAAATGGATTATGTGTGTTCAAGATTGACAATTGGTTTGAGGTTTATAGGTCCTTATAGGGTTGGAGGGATTAGAAGGGTTGCACAAGGATTGGAGTTGCTTATGGATATGGATATGGTTCATCTGATTTTCCCATGTGTCTTGTTAAGGTGGTGTGTGGTGACCCAACTGCTATGGTAACTTTGAAGATTGTGGATGTGATGAGGGATAATTTGACTTATGGGAGGTTCGATAGAAATCTTGGATAGGCAAATAAGAAGGTTGAGAGACAAAGATGTAACTTTCGTCAAGGTTCTTTGGAGGAATTGATGAGATGGAGGAGTCAATAGGGGAGCTAAAGTAGTCATAAAAGAGCGATATTCATACCTCTTTTACTTTATTGCCTTAGATAACAACTAAGTCCTTCATGTGATTCCAAGTCTTAAGATTTAGCCCTCATGTTATTTGCATACATTCATATTTAAATTGATAAGTTCATGGTGATTTAGATACTTATGTATAGGTTTTTTTGAAATGATGTTTAAGTACATTGTTGCATTATTGTGTGTGCTGAAATTATCTTGCTTACTTCTCTTGTATAAGTTAGGGGACGAATGTTCCAAGTGGGAGATATTAAAACGCCCCACATTGGCTTAGGAATGCCCCACAATCATAATTTCCTTATGTCTCAAAATTGAGGATATTTAAACACCACTCCTTGTATCTTGGAAAGACCCGATGATGCATATTTTCTTTAATATCTCACAATCTGTGCAGAATTTTGCAAATCCGACTTCATATTCTTGTTCAGAGGGAAAAATTTTTATCATGTCCAAAGTCTCATTAGGGCGGACTTGCACCCATTGCCGATGAGGCTTAGGAGAACCAACCTATGTCTATGTGCTTTCTGTACATATTATAAAGGATTTCTACATTTGACATGCCTTTAAGAAAATAAACAGTGATAACAAGCCAAAAGGAAATGCATATGGCTAGGCCGTCGGGGCCACGGTGTTTAAAGTATGAGATAGGACCACACTTTAATTTACAAAGTCTACAAAGCCTTTAGATAAGAAAAAGTGACTGATAAGGGTCGGGACAGGCCCTGCCTCGACTAACTCTACAATACAAACATACAAGCTCTAGACATACAAAGCTCCAAAGCAACCTGGAGCTTGGTAACAGCAGCGGGATATCCTGTACTCCTACTGGGGAGATCCAGTAGCACATGTACCTGTAGCATGAAATGCAGGTCCACCATAAGGACGTCAGTATAGGATAATGTACTAACATGTAAGGCAGTACATACTGTACTTAAAATAACAACTCAAATGAAACTATGTACTGGTGTAAGATTAGAGACCACCCTTGGTTATACTTTCAGATCATGTACTTTATATTCTTTATATTACTCTACCTTTACTGTATAGTCTGTGCATAGCATGTAATATAAATGACCAGTTGATAAGTTGTAAAACTGTATCAAGATCGTCCTTGGCTAGGTTCTTCCTTAACCCCTCGGGCTATCACCCGTGATAGGATCGTCCCAGGCTAGGTGATTCTTCCACCCCTCGGGCTACCATCCATTAATAAACAATATACTTTATCTTTCAATTACCTTTGAGATGGTTCTTTTGGTGGTCACAATATTGGAGTTGTAGGACTTTAGATGTAACATATGACATATAGATAATCATACAAGATAATATGACAATGTAAAGAGTAAGTTACATAAATAATGAAATGTGTATGAGATGAAATAACTCGTGAACTTTATTTGGCATAAAGAACCCATGTAACTTATTATCCATATGTGTATGATGATTAGAAAGTGACAATGTATGGATGCCTATGAACATATGAAAGAGTGTAGACATAGTTAATAGTTGTGTCAGAGTTGGTAAGTGTCTTTATGTGCCAAGGAAGAATCTATATTTTAGGCCAAACAATACGAAATCAAGTAGCCTTACATACCTCGTTGTATGACCTCGTCACTACCTCGAGATAAATTTTCCTTCCTCCAAATATTTATCTACAATGTAGTAGGTGATAAAACTAGCACTAGCAGCCAATAGATACATCTTGGCAGCCCAATCACATAAAAAAATATGGGAAGCAAATGGGTATTTATAAACCCGAGCGTATTTCTTCAACCTTTTCGCCCCCAGTTGTATTTTCTAACACACATTCACATGTACGCATCATACACCACCTATTTTAGTGCCACAACAGTCTTACAACAGCCCACAAATCACAACACATAACAATCTAAACAACATACAAATGAACAACATAACGTTATCTCCCTTCGCTACATTTCAACATCGACAATTCCAAATCTATTCCAACTCGAACTAAACTGTTCCAACAAAATATATACATAAAAATATCCTTGAAGCAGTCTCATAATATTAACAAATTAGTCATTAAGAATGTGAGGCAATAGCCTTTCCATCCAACAGCCCACAAGTTCATACTAAGAACACAATTGCGATATCATATAAGGACTCACTTTTGTGGACTGTAAACGTGGTGAAATAGCCTAGTTACATTACTATAAAACCAAACTTTGTTAAATACATAAGTATTACTTCATAATACATCTAATAAAGTATAAAAAAGCCTCTTAATTAACAAGAAACGTGTATAACAGTCCTTAAAATACAAGTTGTCCAGAATTTTCAGCACAACATACTAGCATTTACTTCTTGTCTTTCATGAAAAAACTATACTAAATACACAACTATAATTTCTTAACTTTTTATTCAAGATTCATGCTTCCTTCAAGAACCCTATAGGGTTGTGTTAGCTACTTTGAACAGTGAAGTAAGGAGAGAAAGAAACGTCTTTAGGAAGCTGAAATTTTTCTCCAAAGTGAAATGACTTAAGGGCTGTTTTGAGCCCTTTATAAAGGGTCTTTTGGCCGACTTACTCATGTACTTTTGACCACCTAATACCACATATTATTAAGTTTGTTATGCAGTAGCTTGTCCCTTACACTTGGTCCTAATTGGGTCTCAAAATTGATGGGCTTAGGCTACCCATTTTTCAACTTTCTCTTCACTTAGTTTGGGCCCAATTAGCCAAGTGGGTTGTGATGTACTTAGGCCCTTTTAATATCTTTATTAGGCTAAAAATATAGTACATTTATGATTCTAAAACATGGGCTAAAGTTACACCCTTAACACGAACTTTAATCATAATCGGACTTGGACCAATTCGACGTCGAGCGTCATCTCCGTTTAGGTAGCAAATTTAAGCTAAGCAAGTAGGTGACATACCTGCTAGCTTCCTAAGTTATATAAGCACCTCAATTCTCTCACTCTCTTTAATGTTATGATCTCCTCAATTTGACACAAAACATGTATGTACTCGACCCTCTTAAGCGTTAGATGCATATATAGCTCATTAACACGAGATTCAAGCACTTTTAAAAATTAGAGCTAATTTGACCAAACCATGTCATATTTCATTTGTGTAGTACTAGTATTGTAAGGTGTGGGGTGTAACGTACTTCCCCCTTACGAACATTCATCCTCGAATGTTAACACAATTGAATAGCTTAACCAAGTTTAAACCTTTACTTACACAAACGTTTGACAACACATTGAGTATTCAATCATATGTACCTATTAGTATCCCAATTCTGCATACTGGACTTCCTCTTTAGCTTCAAATAAGTAAGGGTACTTTGATTTCATCGCGTCCTCAGCCTCCTATGTTATTTCTTCTGCTTGTTGGTTTCTCCAAAGTACTTTTACTGAAGCTATTTCTTTATTCCTTAGCTTCTAACTTGATGATCTAGAATAGCAATAGGTACCTCTTCATATGTGAGATATCCTATAAACTATACATCATCAACAGGAGTGATACAAGATGGGTCACCTATGCATTTTTGAAGCATTGAGACATAAAAAAACTGGATGAACAATTGAAAGCTCTTGGGGTAGCTCTAGTTCATATGCAACCTACCCGAACCTCTTAATAATATGATATGGTCCTATGTAACATGGGCTCAGTTTTCCCTTCTTACCAAATCTCATAACTCCTTTCATTGGAGACACCTTTAAAAATATCCAATCCCCTACTGAGAATTCTAGTCCTCTCTTCCTAGCACCCGCATATGATTTGTGAGGACTTTGGGTTATTTCTAGCCACTGCTGTATTACCTTAACTTTTTTCATGGCTTGTTATACTAGATCTGGCCTATGTAAGGTGGTTTCACCCACTTCAAACCATCCAATTGGCAAACTATATTTCCTCCCATGCAAAGCTTCGTAAGGTGTCATCTTGATACTCACGTGTTAGCTATTGTTATAGGCAAACTCAATAAGTGGCAAATGGTCCACCAAACTACCTTTAAAGTAAAATGCACAAGCTCGCAACATATCTTCAAGTGTCTAAACGGTGCATTCTGCTTGACCGTCTGTTTGGGGGTGGAATGTTATACTCAAATTCACTTGTGTCCCTAAACTCCTTTGGAAGGATTTCCAAAACTTTGCAGTGAATTGAGCTCCTCGTTCAGATATAATGGAGATTGGGACTCCATGTAGCCTGACTATCTCTTTGAGGTATAACTTGGCAAATTCTTCAGCTGTATAATCACTCCTGACTGGCAAGAAGTGTGATGAATTTGTGAGTCTGTCAACTATTACCCATATAGAGTCAAACTTCTGAGATGAGCGATGCAAGCCGGTAACAAAATCCATATTGATCATATCCCACTTCCATGTTGGAAGCACTATACACTACATATAACCTCTTAGCTTTTAGTGTTCTACTTTCACCTGCTGGTAATTTGGACATTGAACCACAAATTCTGCAAGGTCTTTTTTTATGCCTCCCAACTAGAACATTCTCTTCAGGTCATGATACATCTTAGTTGATCTTGGATGGATGGAATATCGGGAATGATGGGCGTCTTCCATTATCCTTTTTCTTAATCCATTAATATCAGGCACACATAATCTATTCTAGTAGTAAATTACTCTATTTTCTGCAAGGTCAAAGCCCTTTATCGTACCCTAACTCACTTTTTCCTTAAGCTGTCATAGAACAGGATCCTCAAACTATTTTTCTTTCACCACTATTACCAATGAAGACTCCACAGCATTATGCACAATAACCCCTTCCTTTGGAGTTTCAAGAAAGAGAACTCCCAAATTGTCTAACTGACATAGATCCTTAGCCACTCCTTGACTTGCCATAGCTTGATCACCAGTATTCATAATTTACTTATGCCTCAGAGCATCGGCTACCATATTTGCCTTCCTCGAATGGTATAGTATATCAATGTCATAATCCTTTATTAGTTCTATCCATCTCTGCTATCTTAAGTTCAGGTCTTTCTTCTTGAATATGTATTGTAGACTCTTATGATCAGCATATACGTCAATGTGAATCCCATATAAATAGTGGTGCCATATTTTCAAAGTAAATACAAGTGCTACTAGCTCAAGATCATGAGTTGGGTAGTTTTTGTCATGTGGTCGTAGTTACCTATATGCATAAGTAATTACCCTACCTTGTTGTGTCAGTACACACCCTAAGCCAACTCTTGAAGCATTGTAATACACTAGATATCCCTCGGTGCCTTCTTGAAGTACTAGCACAGGTGCAGAAGTTAGCTTATTTTTCAGCTCCTGGAAGCTCCTTTCACGTGCATCATTTCATTAGAGCTTAGTTGCCTTATGTGTCAACTTTGTTAGAGGTGCAAAAATAGAAGAAAAACCCTTAAAAAACATCCTGTAATAACCTGTCAAACCTAGGAAGCTCCGAACTTTTGTGGGTGTTGTTGGTCTAGGCCAATTTTTCACAGCCTCTATCTTTTGTAAATCAACCCTTATTCCCTCATCAGACACAATATGACCCAAAAATACCACTGGTTTTATCCAAAATTTACATTTAGAAAATTTGGCATACAACTGTCAATCATGAAGAACTTGTAACACCTATCATAAGTGATTTGCATGGTCCTCTTCTGATCTTGAATATACCAAAATGTCATCTATGAATACTATCATGAATACATCCAATAATGGCCTAAATACCTTATTCATCAGATCTATAAAAATTGTTGGTGCATTCATTAGCCAAAATGACATAACAAGAAATTCAAAGTGACCATAGTGTGTTCTGAAAGCTGTCTTGGGTATATCTTTCTTTTTACCCTCACTTGGTGATAACCTGACTTCAAATCAATTTTTGAAAAGCATTTGGCACCCCGTAACTGATCAAATAAGTCATTAAACCTAGGGAGGGGGTACTTATTCTTAATTGTCACCCTATTCAATTGTCGATAGTCGATACATATTCTCAAGATGCCATCCTTTTGAGTACAAATAACACTAGTGCACCCCAAGGGGACATACTAGGTCTTATAAAACCCTTCTCCAATAAGTCTTTTAACTGTTGTTTTAGTTCACACAGTTCTGCCAGAGCCATTCTATATAGAGGGATGGAAATAGGTTAAGTGCCTGGAAGTAAGTCAATACCAAAATCTATTTCTCGTTCTGGATGTAAACCTGGGAGTTCTTCAGGGAACATATCAACGAATTCATTCACTATTAGAATGGATTGAAGAGTTGGTGATTTTGCCTCCATATCCCTCACTCTAACTACATGACATATATGCCCCTTAGATATCATCTTCCTTGCCTTAAAATAAGAGATAAACTTACACTTTGGCACCTCAAAATTGCCTTCCCATCCAAGAACTGCTTCATTTGGAAAGTAGAAGTACACTCTCTTAGTTCGGCAATCCACGGTAGCATAGCAAGAAGCTAACCAATCCATACCCATTATAACATCGAATTTCACCATGTCTAGCTCAATAAGGTCAGCCAATATGCCACGGTCATAAATAGTTATTACACAATCATAATAGACCCTTCTAGCCATAATAGATTCACCAATTGGTGTGAACACTTCGAAGGGTTTGTTCAATTAGTTGGGTGTTTTATTAAGCTTCTTAGCAACTACTGGAGTGATATATGATAGTGTAGAACTAGGGTCAATTAATGCATACACATTATATGAAAAGATGGACAATATACCTGTGACCACATCAAGTGAAGCTTCTAAATTCTACCGACTCCCTAGAGCATAAGTACGATTCTGGACTCTACTAGATCTAGCTGCCCCTCTAACACCTTTACCACGACCCATAGGTACTTGTTGACCCCTACCTGATGGAGGAACTAATGATGATGATGCAATAGCTAATCCAATAGATTACGTTATATCACCCATGTGCCTCCTCGGGCAATCTTTCATCACATGCCCTAGTGCACCACACCAATAGCCAACATCTGTCCTAACACGACATATACTTGGATGAATTCTTCTATACTATTTACAAGACTACCTAAGAGTCATTAGTTGGCCTGCGGAATATCCTATTATCCGTATACCTTGTCCCTCACCTCATTGACCAAACTGATTGCTTCTAGACCCTTGAAATTATGGTGGAGCACTGGTTGCAGAGTAGGAGGATGATGGCCTAGGTGGTCTATTAGAAAACTGAGGCCTAAGCTTACCTTGGGGTGGCGTAAACTACACTATAGACTTGACCCTTTGCCCTCTTTCCAAGTCTTGTATCCTTCTCCTTTGCCTATGATCCTCCAATTTCTGTGCAAAAGCTTGCATTCTTGCTATATCCATATCTTTCTTCAAGGAGGCAATGGTATAGTCTTTGACCAGATACATATCTAATCCATCCACATATCGATGAACTCTATCTGCCATAGTAGTAACTACATTAGGAGCATACCTGGCTAGGGAACTAAATAGAAGGCTATACTCCCTCACGCTCATATTCCCTTGGTGGAGGTTCAATAAGTAATCTGCACGGGCCTCTCGAATCTCTAATGGCAAATAATGGTTAAGAAAGGCCTCTTTGAACTCCTTCTAAGTTGTTAGGGGAGCATCTATATCTTTGATTTGCTTCCAAGCTTCATACCACAATATAGCCACACCCTTCATCCTATACATCGCCAACTCGACAGCTTCTATACCACTCTTATCCATAACATGTAAAGTGTACTAAATCTAATCAATAAAGTCTTAGTGATCTTTATTAGGATTAGACCCAGTGAAGGATGAAGGGTCCAAATTAAGAAAGTCACATATCCTCGTGCCAGCTACCCTATTTATACCAGTTGTGCCTATAACTAGACCTTCCTATCTTTGGCCTTGACCAGCAACTATACTAGTCAATAGTTGGACTGCATTTGTCATATCCTATGTTGTAGCATCAATAGGTGGTTCGGGGGAATTTCACTACTTCTGGGCTCGTCAGAAGCTGGAGGGGTTAGAGATGCTTGTGATAGAGACTCATTTTGAGCCCCATTTTGTTGTTTCAGATGACTGGGTGTACCAACAACCACTTCTACTGCCTTTTTTTACCTTTGTTCTGCCTAGTTTCCGGCATACTTGCTCATTGTACAAAACAATTTAGGGGTTAGACACAATCCACCAATTATACTTAGCTCTATGGCACGATCTAAAGAACGAAATGAAAGTAACAACTCCTGAATGCCATGTAGCCTCCTGAAGTTTTGTTGGAGTTCAAGGAAACCAAGACAAGCCCCAAGTCCTTCTTCATGAAACTCCAAGATTAAGGTATGTGGGTTTCAACCATTGGGTCCTTTCGCCCATGTTGTCCAACCTTCCCTTTTCTTTTTTTTAAATAAATTGCATGTTTTCAAGATGGTTTACCTATGGGTATATCTTATTATCAATTTTGGGTATAAACCATATTGGGGTTTTATGAAATGTTGTTCAACTATGCATATTTTGAGTTATGGAGCTATGATATATTATGCGAATTGATTAGGGGTTTTGATGTATCTTGCAAAAGGGTATTACCTAGTGATGGTGGGTTGAGTTACATCGATTTTTCTCACATGTCTTCACTCTTATGTTGCATGATAATTAACTAACATTACACACCCGCCAAGTGTTTGATAAATTGTCTTGTTTAGGATTCTTGAGTTATTGATGGTCTATTGCATGGTTTACAAGTCAAGTGACGTCCTG
This sequence comes from Solanum sejunctum, assembly GCA_025642045.1. NCBI lineage: Eukaryota > Viridiplantae > Streptophyta > Magnoliopsida > Solanales > Solanaceae > Solanum > Solanum sejunctum. Next base: position 26,702 of record JAOTQJ010149473.1, read on the forward strand.
ATGTTCGTGGGCTACAAAGTATGTTTTGAAATCATGAAATTATCTATGATTTTACAAGTCTTGGTTGTTTCTGAATTATTGAACTCTTATGTGAAGGTTTCTGTTAAAGCCTACTAGATGGGTTTATGAACTATGTGGTATACCTTACCCTCTAGTACAAGGCCAATTCTTACATAAAGGTGTTATGAACTATATTGTGTGCCTAACCCTTATTTATGAATCAATGAGACTTACTATCTTATTCTCCTATTAAGAGGTTATGAACTATGTGGTATGCCTCACCCTCATGTGTGATTCAACACTTCATATTATATTATGTGTGCATGTAAGTGTTATGAACTACGATATCCCTCTAGCCTCATGTACTAACCATTACCTACTAGAAGGGGTTATGACCTATGCTATACCACTCACCCTCTAGTATAAGGTATTTGGATGATCTAATCATGTTACCTTATTATGTTAAACAAGCTATGCAAGAATGATTATTTTCAAGCATGTTTACCTCAAGCATCATTCATGCATGTCATATTGATATCGTACTTATCATTTGCTTATAATTATGCATTTTGATCATGTTGCCTAAGCTTTGTTGCATTGTATCCTACATACTTAGTACATTCAAATGTACCAACGCATATTCTATGCCTACACGATGTTATCATGTAAAGACCGGAGCTCTATTTGACTATCGTCCTCCACGTGGCTAGTTTGACATCTTGAAGATAAGCTTGGTGAGTCCTCAAGTTCGAGGACACTATCTACTTTCTCTTGTTATTCTTAAAACTTCTTATGTTGATATTTGACAATTATGAGGGTGAGCTCGAAAAGTGTCTTGGCCCCTACTCTATTCTAAGTTTATAGGTATTGTTGGGATATTACGATGTATTTATGTTATGAGCTTGACTCCTTATGTTTTATGATATCAAAAGGATTCCCTTAGTCTCTTTATCCCCATTTTGACTCTCTTATTGTTATTTAATTGCTTCAACAACCAAAGATGTGTATTGATATGCGAAGAGGCTTGTTTGGGGTCCCTTTGGGTTCGACATTTGTCATGTCATGTCTGGGCCCTAGGTCTGGGTCATGACAAAGAAAATCCAACTTCAATGAGAATCACACTCTTAAAGATGTAATTGAAGTATAAGTGTTCTCAAAGACTCTCCCATGTAATCTCATAATTTTCTCTCTTTAATTCCTCAGTTCTCTAAGTACTAGGTGAAAAATAACTTGAAAATCTACTTATAATAAGTAAAATATAAGTCCTAACTAAAATAGGATAATTGGTTAGCACGCTATACAAAAAGGGTTTACGGGTTGTATTGCATTCCACGGCCCATAATCGGGGTCTTGTACACAACTGCTACAAATTTGAACTTTAACTCTGCGACACCCCTCTAGGACTGGTAAAGTATTTTATGACCCGTAAAAGGGTTTCGTATGATGAATCTTCAGAAAGTCCCAATCTTTAGCCCTTAAGGCACAAACCATCTTCTATGACTCATAAATCATTCCACGAATCATCTGCATGTTCATAGAATCAACTTCAAAAAATCATCCCCTCACTGGAATCATTCGCGAAACCACTTCATGACCCGTAGAATGATCTATGTCCCATAAAGGGTCTCGTATAGCAGTAAAAACCAGCAACTTCTGCACTTTCTCCAAAATCAAGGTCGAACCTATAATCTTGCAGATATAACTAAAAAACAGATAAAATCAACCAACATTGTATCGAGAACACATAAAATTCTAAGTTTTAAGCATCAAAAGTGTTGTATATTGGCAGCACATCACCTTTATCTAGTTTTATTGATTAGAAAAAAAACATTAATTGAATCCTATTAATTATCTCTATTCCTATTCATTACCACCTTGATCCAGTCATTTTGTACTAGGTAATTTCTAACATTGGACACCATTAAAAAGTAATCAAAATGAAGAGAATTAATTAATATATGCATGCACTGATTTTACCTTGTTAGCTTTTCATGGTTCCCACAACCCCAATTGTGGATTTAGCTACTTATATTCATTCTAGATGTAAGAATAATGATATAAAATAGCATAATTAAACACTTACAAGAATGAAATTAAGAACAAGAAATCCAAGCTCTTCAATGGAAATCACAAAGTACAAATTAAAATCATAAAATAATGTTTCCAAGTGTTTTTCTCAATGTTCCTCTCTTCTTCCATACGTTCCTTACTTGTCCTTTACTGAAAATAACCTTAAAACCTATTTATAATGTTTAAAATATAAATATAAAATAAAATAGAAGAACTAGATTCAGCAGGAAATACGAGCATGTCTGTGGGTCGTACAAAGTTCTACGGACCATATCGGGGCTCTGTGGACTTCAGTCTTCAATTTTGTGTTCAACTTCTATGAGATCTCTCTACGGTTCATATTCAAACTTATGACCATATAGGATTTTTTCTAATGACCTATTATCGATTTCCCAATTTTTTATCCTCATGGTACGAAACGTCATCTATGGCTCATACTTTGTTCTATGGCTAGTCTAATAGTTTGTAGATTCAACTTCAAAAAATTATCCCTTCATTGGTTTTTCTATGAGACCAACTCTACGGCTCATAGAAATTTTCAGGGTCCGTAAGGATTGTCGCAGAACAGCAAAACCTTCAACAATTGTACACTTAGCCCAATATCGTGCCAAATCCTTTAATCTTGAAAAATAAATATAAAAACACATCAAACCCACCAACATCTCTTTGAAAACACACAAAATTTTAAGTTTTAAGTAACAAAAGTGTTGTATTTTGACAACACACTAATTTCACCTGCAAAACATATAATAAACATTTTTTAGTTCATTAATATTTTAGTAACGTAGCAAAAAATAAAGAAAAAAAGAACAAACTTACGAGGCTCCATCGGGCTCTATCATAACACTCCCAAGCCTGTCCCACAAGCTAGGAGCTAACTGAGTGACATCCAGTGCTGCCTCGGGTATAGCAGCAAAAGTAGGTGAAGTTGATGTCAAAGAATGCATATAATGTTGAGTCAATGTAGGAGTGACAGCCTCAACACTAGAATGTCTAAGTCTCTGGGATGACTGGTGAGGAGACTAAGATAAAAGAGACTGAACACTGGGAGATGGACTACCCGAAGATGATAATCTGTAGGGTAGTGAAATAGTCACTGGGGGTAGCTGGGTGGTATGCTCATAAGAAGTGAACCTGGGTTGTGACAAAGAAGAAGCGTCGCATGGTCTTCGAAACTGACTATGAAAAGTCAAAAGATCCATAGTCCCAAATGGCACAACCTCAATAGTAGAAGTAGTTGTTGTATAGTGCTAGAGATCCGGGGCTGAGGAAATATGTCCTGGGATATTATCAAGATCAATAGGTATCTTACTAGACTTTTCTCCCTACTCGTACTAAAATTACTTACCCCAAGATGATCTCGAGGTCTATCACTATCACCACAAAATGATATCTGTATTTAAGGTAATAATATTATATATAAAAAATATAAATAAATTTAAATTAAACACAATAAATAACGTATACTACTAAAGTTAAAAACTACTAAAGGTAATGATACTTCTATATAAGTAATAAATCCTTTGTATAATCTAATCATATGTTAACATATTTGCATGCTTACATATATACAGAAAAAATTTGAGGCTGTAAATAATCAATTAAATAGAGGGGACAGATTGAGGGATCAATTGCGCAAGTTTATATTGCCACAGAAGTTGGTTATTTTTACTTCTTTCACTTTAGGGATGAAGTCCCATGTAGAAGTAATAGTCCAAATCACAATGATAAATGTGATAAATCTTATGTTTTCACATATTTTAATTTTAAATCAAACTGGATGAGGATCTAAAAGATGTAGAAGATGAAGCCTCACTAGCATGGAATATCAATCAGCTATGACCTAATTTTGCTTAGTTTTCCCAAAATTCAGCCATATCTTGAGTAAATGTTAAATTATATTATCAAATTACATAGTAATATACGAGTACTAACTGACAAAATTGTATGTGATAATAACAGCTTGTCAATAAACACATAGGGCAACTAAGCAATATATAAAAGATTTTCGACATGGTTAAAGAGTTATGTAAGTGTGGAAGTTTAAATAATCGAATTGATAAGTAAAATGTATTCATTTTATGCCTAATTATATTATCCTGAATACAATATGTAGGTTTATGATGAATACTCAAATGTCAAACATTCACTATTTGTGAGAGATATCACACTCGAGTCTGGTTCTCAAATTCATACAAACCATAAGTATTGAGTGAATGGTTTTAAGTTTCAAACTGAGAAAGTTTCTATGTACAAGAAAATTAATAACGGTGGTGTGTGTGTTCAAGATGATGTCGATGGTCATGGCCATACCTAAATATTTTGGTATCATTCAAGAGATTGTTAAACTAAGATATTAAGGTTGGCCTAAAAAAAAGATAGTATTTTTTTGGTGTAAGTGGTTTGATCCATCACAAAGAGCCAAAAGGGTGGAACAGCAACATAACATAATTGAAGTTAAACACACTAGACAATATGCAAGTTATGACCCTTTTATCATCGACCAAAATGCTAAGCAAGTCTATTCTGCTTCATATCTATTACATAGAGATAAGGCTGATTGATGGGTTGTTATTAAGATAAAGTGTATGGGAAGAATAGAAATTGAGAATGTATTAGATGTGGCATACCAAAATAATATTGCACTTATTCAATAACAAGTTGATGTTAAGTTGAAAACTACACTAGAACATCCTCAGCAAATACTAAAAGAGGTTTTTGTTGATGAACTTGTAAGCCAAACATTGAGTAAGAAGTAAACAAAGAATATGAATCATTTGATGAGGAGGAACGAGAGGACAAGAATATGAAATAATTGACGAGGATGAATGGGAGGATGATAAAAATGAAACAAGCAAGGAGGAATAAAGTGATACATTATAACTAGTATGTATGATATTAATGGTGCTAACGTTAAATATATTTAAATTTTTTATATATCATATTATTACTTTAAGTACAGATATCATCTGGCAGTGATGGTGATATATCTCGAGATCATCTTAGGGTATGCAGTTCTAGTAGGAGTAAGATGAAAAAGTCTAGTAAGACACTTATTAATCCTAAGGATATCCAGGACATAATTCCTCAGCCTCAGATCTCCAGCACCATATAGCTACTACTCCTACCATTGAGGTTGTGTCATTTGGTAATATGAATCCTTTGACTTTCCATTGTCTTGGAGACCACGCGGTGCTTCTTCTTCATCACAATCTTGGTTCACTTCTTATGATCATACCACCTAGCTACCATAATGACTATTCGATGACCCTACCGATTATCATCTTCGAGTAATCTATCTCCTAGTGTTTAGTCTCTCTCATCTCAGCCTCCTCACCTATCATTCATGAGACTTTGAGATTCTAGTGTTGAGGCTATCACTCCAACATTAACTCAGAATTATGTGCATCCTTTGACATCAGCTTCACTTGCTTCTGTTGCTATACCTAAGGCATCACTGGATATCACTCAATTAGCTTCTAACTAACGGGACGGACTTGGGAGAGTTATGACAGAGCCCGATGGAGCCTTATAAGTTTGTTCTTTTATTTATTTAGTTTTTGCTACATTATTAAAATATTCATGAACTAATATGTCTATTATGTGTTATATAGGTGGCATTCATTGAATGATACTTCTAGGCCCTACAGGAGAGTGTTAGGAGGCTATTTAATTAGCCCTATCACAATTGGGGAGAGTGTCACACCCCACCCTGGAGTCGTGACCAGGGCCCGATAAAGGGGCACGTGAACACATACTAAACCCAATTCCTTTAATAACCTAGTCTAGAATTCTACCGAAATTTTGGCAGAGTT
>JAOTQJ010149497.1:0-32573 GCA_025642045.1 Solanum sejunctum
TTTCTATTTTAATCCAATTGAGGACTCCCGACTCCAACTTAAAATATACGCTCCAATTATAATTAAGCACCGCGAACATACTTAATTTAAATTGCGCCATGTTCGTCATAACTTTTCCAATTGAATGATTTACTTCGATTGAATTAATTACGGGGTCTAACATCTTTATATTTTTTCTCCAAAACCCATAAAAGAAAATACTACAAATGCATAGCAAATTAAAGTGTAATTGTAAAATTATAGATAAGGAATGCTATTTAAAGCCTAATATTTATTGTTTATGAAAATTTCCCTCTTTTTCTTTCCAAAAAATTAATCTCATTGCTATTTGTAGACACTATTTTCTTTTCGTCGTATGAAAATAATAATAAGGAGTGACATATATACGCTCTCTGTTAATCTTTACTTGTCCATATTAAAAACTGATGTTCAATAATACATATTTACTTTATGGAGTCAAGCAATAATTCTACACTTTGTTCCTAAATTTATCTTTTTTTTAATATAAATAGTGGAGTTGATAAATCATAAACATCAAAGGACACAAACCCATCGTTGTATCTGTTTTGGACAAACAAAAGGTTACAAATTTCATATTCCATCATAAAACAGGTATCTTACTCTTAAGTTAAATCATGATGCTTTTCAAGTGGTGCAGTAATTGTTTGATTTTTTCTTTTTTACTTAAAGATAAATTTGATCAATTTATGTATTCACTAATAGTTAACCGTTACATATTTACTAAGTTTAACGTATTCTTTCATTCAAGGATACTAAATGAATATGTATCTATATATTCCAGCAATATATAGATACATTTTCTAAATTAAATCGTGATATCAAAGGATACAAATTAAATTATTTATATCAAAGGATACAATTCTTTTCTGTATCCATTTGGGAATAATATCTTTTATACTATGTTAAAAGTCTGAAGACCTTTAGAAATGTTGTTTGAATTTTTTGTCCTTCATTAAAAATATCTTCTTTAAATAAAATTGTCTTTTCACCATTTTTTTTTAAAAAAATTATTGAATTATATTTATAATATTATCTTTTAAAATATATGGAAAGAAGTAATTAAGTTAGGACTTGAAAGACTCCTAAATCTTCCTTATATAAAGATTTCTACGTCTTCCTTATTTGAATCAAGAAAATACCCTACAGTCACTAAAGAAAATTCTAATTTACCATGTGTTTTATTTAGTGATAGAAAAATTTCTAATTTACCATGTGTTTTAATTAGTGATAGAATCTCTGTATATAGGACGTTTATAAATAAATAATTTTATCAAAGTTAGTGAATTTTTTAATTTTTTATAAGTTCATAATTAAATTTAATTTTTGTCTTTAATGTTTGTTATTAAATGAGGTACAAATTTTGATCAAGCAAGACTATTAATATATATAACTATCTACTCGTTCATTTCTCTCCTTCAATTCGCTGGTAAACTTTCTTTCGATTTGGTTCTGGCACTTTTAGACTTTTAGTTGGAACCAAAAACTTTCAACAACTTTTCTCAACTTGATGCCGATTTAATGGCCCATTGAACTTCAAAATATTTACTCAAAACATGTTTAATTAAGAAAAAATTATACAAATGGTGATTGCATTATTTCAGGAAACAATTACCATATATATAATATCTTTTTACTATGATTTTTTCTAACTAATTATTAATTACTTGTATTCTAAGGATTTGATTATTAAACTTGCATTCTAATGATTTGATTATTAATAAAAAATACAGAAAGGTAATTAATAGCAAGTAAAATCTAGTTATTTTTAATAAATATCCAAATGGTAGGTAGAGCGTCCTATATTAAATGCCTAAATAGGATCATTTTGAAAATTTTCTCTATTAATAATCCAATAACTCTGTACAAAACAAGACTAATCCAAAATGGTTCAGCCCAAAAACTAAAGCCTAAAATTAAAAGAACTGGTGCAGCCCATAAAATGATGCTGTCAGCTTAATTTTAGTCATTTTCTATTATATTTTTTAAAAATATTATATTTCATATATTTCAAGGATGATTTGATAAAATTATTTTTTAATTTTTGGATCAAATTAATAAGAGACAACTATTGTTGAACGGAGAAAGTATTTACTTTTTCATATTTTGCACAATTCTTTCTCTAAGTGACAATTGACGTGCTTTCTATTGACATGCTTGCTAATTAATAAGGGCGACTTTGATCATTTCATGATTTTTCCTGTTTTAAATTTTTTTACTTTATTTTTATTTTTAATTTGGAGTTAATGCACAAAATACTATAAGTTACAATAATTCGATTGACTCTCGAAATATAATAAGTGCCACATAAATTGAGATCAAAGAAAGTAACATATAATATTTGAAAAAAAATAAAAAGTATTATAAATTATAAAAATTAACAATTTAAAAATTTAAAGGACATATAATTCTTTTAATGAGTCTCTCAATCTATCATTGTCACATAAATTGAGATGGAAGGACTAATATATATTATTTGAAAATTGTGTAAAAAGAGATTGCAATAATTAATAATTTAAAATATTTTAAAGATGTATTTAAAATTTAGTTGACTCTTGATATTTTATCAATGTCACATAGATTGAGATTATAAAAGTAACATATATTATTGAAATGACGTAATAAAATACTATAAATCATAATAAAATCATATGAAAAGATTTGATTGACATTAGGCACAATCCACGTAAATAGTGACAACAAAATAAAATATATTATTTAAGAATTATATAAATAATATTATAAATTATAATAATTAATAAATTTAAAATATTCAAAAGTTCATATTCAAAAATTAATTGACTCTTTAATTTCATAAAATGTAATAAAAATAAATATAAATTGGTCTAAGAGGTTCCGTGAGTGGATATCTTTTCCACTTGCTCCTATTATTATCATTGATGAAAGAGCGTCGTACGCTAGATACCATCAAATCTTCCTTTGTCTTCTTGCTGCCTTTTACCCAAGACCACTTTTTCTTCAATTTATTTACATTTAACCCTTGTTCTTTATTGGTTATTTCAATGCGATTTGTCCTCTTTTTTACATACTCTCACCAACGTTCGTGTTCGTATGGGTCAAATACATATTTTGTTTAATTGAAATTTTTATGATATGAATAGATTTTTTGTATTCGTTTTCAAAATTTTAGATTATTAATTATTAGACTTAGAAGCAGTCGAAAAAATATAATCAATTTGTTTTAAAAATATTAAATTACGAAACCCACAAATTATTTTAACAGGTCTCATATTGAAACAGCCGAAGAAATATAATCAAGATGCTTTGAAAATATTAAATTAAAAAACTCACAAAAATAAATAATTGAACTACTTTAGAAATATTAAATTAAAAAACTCACAAAAATAATTTATCACCAAAAAGTCCCAATGTTGCTATGCAAAAATGCCCAAAAGTAACTTTTCATCAAGAAGCCCCAATGTTGCTATGCAAAAATGCAACATAATTAAAGGTTATAGCTGGATTTCAATCTGCAACACTTAACTTGAAATGTCAAGCTGTAACTACTGAGCCAAGAAGATGTCTTGTGCTAAAATGCCCCAAAATATTTACTTATTAAGGAATTATGTTACTATGCAAAAATGCAAGAAAAAATTAAAGGTTGTAACTAGAGTTCAAACTTGAAACATTCAGCCTCAAATGTCAGGCTAAAACCACAAGGCCAAGGCAGTTTCTTATACAAAATGCCCTGGACGTTTAAGTTATTTACGATTGTATGCAAAAATACAGAAAAAAATAAATATTGTAGGTGGGGCTCAAACCCACAATATTTTGACCCTGAAATGTCAAGTGGCAACCACTGGACCGACATGGTTTTCTATGCATATTACTTTGGAAGTTTTATTTAATTACGGAAAAGCACACATGTCAACGGAGACGTCTGTGCTTATTCCCTCTTATTAATAAGTAATATAAAGGATAAAGGAAAAAAAGGTATAAATCCTCCTTGAAGTTACTTCTGAAAGTAAGTTATACAGTTTAACTATCAGAACGATTTATTACACACTCGGCACTTATGAATTTATTTGACTCTTTCTACACCCAACTCAGCTATTACGTAGAGAGTGATAGCCACTCACCCCCTAATGATGCCACATATTAAATGAACCCAACTCATTTCATCACCCATACCTATTTCATTTCATCCATACCCATTATCCATTGTACACATACCCACCCCTAATTTGACCAACCTGTTTAACTTCTCCCAAAAATAGAAAAACTTAATTGCCAATTTCGACAATAAATCGAAGAAATTTCTAAAGATTTCCTCAATTTTATAGAGTTTTAATCAATTAATCGAGGTTTCACTATCATATTTAGAGAAACTTGGTGGTTACGATTGAGTAATTCATCGTTCTAGTAAAAGAAAATCGGTGGTAATAGGATTTGGTCAAGCATTTCTTGTATCATTGTCACAATTGTTAAAAGATCAAGTTCACATCTCATTCTATTGTTTCTATTAACATTACAATTTAACCTAGGGTGTTTTTTGTCTTTAGCTTTTTACAAGTTTACAATATATACCTAAATATATGTAACATTCGATAAAATTATCAAAATACCCTTAGAAAAGAGATGTGCCCATAATGCATCTTTCTAAGCTTCGATGGCAAATTTGAGATTGAAAATGCGATCAACATAACAAATTTATGTGAAAAAATGATCTTGGTTGATTTTTAGAGCAACCGGATTAAAACATAATTTTTGAATGTAAAAAATCATTTCAAAATAAGTGTGCGATAGGCTCGCGACATAGACCTACCACAAACTTGTATGTAGATGTGATCCTAATATTTTCTATGGGATGAGAAAACTCGATCAAAAAAATTAGCAAAAAACCCTGATGTGTTGTCAAAATACAGCACATTTGATGCCTAAAATAAGAGATTTTATGAGGCTTTAATGTCACTTTTTATGATTTTTATGTGCTTTTTTGTGTTATTATTGCAGAAAAGATAGGTTGACATAATTTTAGAAAAAATTACATATTTTGCTGAAGTGGAGGACATACGAGCCTTCCTACGAGTCTTAGCCCAAGCTACGAGTCGTAGGGTGATCTCATAGCAAGAAATAGAGAGCGAAAATAAAAAATCTATAAAGTGGAGATCAGCCCTACTAGGCCACTTTATGAGTCGTATGTCTCCTACGAGTCATATAGGTGGACTCATAGCAAGAAATAGAGAGCCAAAATTTTGGACCACAAACTGAAGGCCTAAACTACGAGAGGAGCATACAAGTCATAGCCCAAGCAATGACTTGTACTAGTGGGTCATAACATTCGAGTCCAAAATGCAAAGTGCCTGATATAAGACCCCGACTATGACTCGTAGGTCACCCTATGAGTCGTACCTATGCGACGTACCTGCTGTCAGCTGTCTTTTCTGTATAATTTTTAGAGTTAAATTTGTAAATACTATAAATACTTTATATTAGGGTTTAGAAGAGAGAGATCCCAGACTTGAATCTTTGAAAAGAGACTTTGAATATTCTATCTCAAATTTTTTAGGGTTTTAGTGTAGAATCATTTTCGATTGGAAAATCCACTTTTGGAGATTGCAATCTTACATTGTATTCACTCTCCATCGATCAAAGCTTGTGGTTTACAACTTGTATTGGTATTTTTCTTCATTGCTTTGGGTAAAATTCTCAACTATGTCTTTTATTTGTATTCTTGTTGGTTTTGCCTTAGCCATGAGTAGCTAAGCACTCATAACTTGTGGTTGTAGGAACCATGAGTAGTTGACTTGAGATAACCTAGATTAATTGCATTTCTATGATTGTGGTTTTGCATGTATTGTCTATGTCCCTTCATTTTGATTGTTGTTTAGTGGTGGCCAACACCAAAACCTACCTATTATCACGATCCTGACCAAGGTAGTGACAAATAGAGGAAAATAGATGACAAGATTCGATTGATGTGTGACAACTAATCGTTACCTATTGTCTCAGCCAACACAATTACAATTAACCTTCAACCACGACAAATACATACAACAAGAAAGAGTCATACTAAGCTATGATATAAGCATAAATGTTAGATCATATCACCAAAAATCAAACTAAAGACATCAATCGAATCTTGTCATCTATTTTCCTCTATTTGTCACTACCATGGTGAAATTCGACCTTCACCTTTATAAGAGGGCTAGAAGAACCTAAGTTACCGTCCTGCATGTGAATTTCCATTTATAGTTGTGTTGTCTAGGGTAATCAAATCAATGAACCATGGGGAACACAATTTCCAAGTTGTCCCTAAATTTAAGTGCTTCTTCACATAAAAACATAGTGTTTACTTTTACTTTTGTTCTTAAATCACAAACCCCCCTCCATTTAGAGGTTTTAGTTATCGATGCTTGAAATGATTGATAGTCAATTCTTGTAGTCAAGCTCTACATTCCCTATGAATTCAACCCTAACCTTCGGTTAAGTTGATTGCTGATAGCGATGACTTTCTTATTGGAGCATGAACATCATAAAAAATTATCTCGCCATTACCGAGGAATACAACTAGGTTCTTGACTTGATTTCACTATTAGTTAGTTCAAGTATTAATTTCTAGATTCTCTTATATTTTACTTTTAGTTTTGTTTTTATTGTTTAGTTTTGTTACAGTTTTCCAAGGGAAAGGACGTTAAGATTCAACTCAGACAAGAAATCTTAGGCTGTAAATTACAATGGCTGAACAAAAGCTCATCATCACAGGTAATCTATTTGAATCATTGTAGCGACGTGTCCTGTTTTATGGGCAGGAGTCCAAAGACCCTCAGGTTCACTTGCATAACTTTACGCAAACATTGAGGGGAGCTCTTGGAACACAACACCCAATATGGGAAGCCATGGCTTTTCAGATTTTTCCCATGACTCTAGGTGCGAAGCTGAGGAGTGGTAGTCCATTCTTACACCAGATGTTTGCTCTAATTGGAAAGAAGCAAAGAGGATCTTCCTCATGCACTTTTATAGAGAGCTTAACAAGTCACTATAGGACATGATTATTAACTTCCAAAGAGTTCCAGGAGAGTCGTTAGTTGCAACTTGGGACAGATATAAAGAGTGTTTGTGGAAGAGGCTGAATCATGGTTTGCCAAATGAGGAACTAGTGGCAAGCTTCTATCGTGCACTTAGTTCCGAACAACAATTCCATGCCGATGCCTTGTTTGGAGGTGACTGTTAGGCATTTTTGAGGTAGCTATTTAATGAAGTTACGAAATGCATGGCCAAATTATCTGTGATTAGCCAAGTGTACCTGCAATATCAAGATCAACTGTTTGCTCCCACTAGTCTGTCAAGGGAAGGATCTAGTAGTGCAAAAAGAGATGGTGTGGTCAGTTGGATCAAGCTACCACATCAACAATATGTTACAGAAAGACCTTCGAAAGTTGAGAGTATGCTTAACCAATTGATGAAGAAAGTGAATAAGCAAGAGGAAACACTTCAAGAAATTAAGTATGATGTCATCAAGGTGAATTACAAGGTAGATCAACAAGCGATGACAATTCAAAAGATTGATGGCCGAGTTAAGCAGATCTCTAAATAGTTGGAGCATATTCGGAAAGATAGGAGGAGAGATCATAGAAGTGGTGATAAAAGCTCACTAGATATTGAGGAAGTTTGAGTACTCATGATTACAAAGTCGAGCCACGACATTAAACAAGGCGCTTCTTAGTAGGCAACCCAAGTATCTTTTATGTTTTTGGATCGTTTTCAGTTTATGTCATTTGTTTGAATTGGTAGGTACTATTTGGTACTTGTTTTGATGTGTGACACATTGAATCAGTTGTATTATTCTGTACATTGGTATATTTTGAAGTTTAGTTTGCAGGTATAGGTCAAGAGCTGAAAAGTTGATGAAAATTGCATCTGGAGTAGCCTCTACGAGAAGGCCTATGAGATATAGTTCACTCTATGACTCGTAGTCATGCTTCGTAGAGGAAAACAGTAAGGAATCAAAGTTAGAACACACACTATGAGCCAACCTTATGATTCGTAGGGTCCCCTACGAGTTATAAGTAGGGTTCGTAGTGCCCAGGTATGAACTCTAACTTTTCTAAGTGATGAGGTCGGCTACGAGATAGGACACCCTAAGACTCGTAGTCGGGGCTCCGTAGACCCGATCTACAAATATTTTTTTGAAAGTGACCCGATTGTATATTAAAAGGGGTCAAAATTCATTTGACCCCTAAATTACTTATTTTTAAACGTGTTTCTTCCCCCTTAAGCTTCCCCATAACCCCTTTTAACCTCTCCAACCAAATGTTTCATCAACCGACATCATATTCCGGCAAGATTTTTTTGGCACCAACTTTATAGGGTTTTAAGCCTTCTCTTTGGTTTCTTATTACATAATTTTTTGTCCATTCTCTCAAGTAGTAAGTTTCATTGTTTGATTTTGGTACACTCATGGTATGATTGTAACATATTGTTATATAATTGTGTGTTTAGTGAGGATTTTGAGTATACCCATGAGAAAATGATTTTACAAATATGAAAATTTGGAATGTGATTGATTTAAATTCTCTAGTGTGATTTTGATGAGTGAAATTATTTGGTTGGTTGATTGTGATGATATTATATTGATTATATGAGGGTAAAGCATGATTGTGGTTGATGAAGTTTTGAAATCACGCGGGGTTGAAATGTGGGATTGTTGGTGTGTTTTGTTTAAATTAGTTGCCCTTGTTTGTACTTCCCTTTGTGATGAATTGAATTGTGTTGAGATTGGCATCATTGGGTGATTTAGGATGTAAATTAGGGGATGGTTTTATCTTTATAGGGTAATTCTTGTTTTGGGGTTGTCATGGTCGGATGATGGGATTCTTTGTGTATTTAAGTTGTTGCGTTTATGTTCGCTTTGATTGTTGGTTAATTGATATATTTGTCAATTTATGGTTGTTGTAGCAAGGTTGTAGGCATCATAGATGCCTTTTATTTTCTGCTACTAGGATCCATTATGACTCGTAGGTCACCCTATGAGTTGTAGTGGCCTCTCGTAGGAGGTAACACACACTTGTGATTCCTTAACACTTATCATACGAGACCTACCTACAACTCATAGTGTCTCTTAATAGTCGTAGTATAGGACTCAAAGAAGCTACCTTATTTTGATTTGTATTCTGTTCGCTACTATGAGCCTAGACTACGACTAATAAGTCATCCTACGAGTCGTACTGTTGACCGTATTTGTGATCAGAATGTTATTTTCAGGCACTTTAGTACTATGAGGCTATTGTACGACTCGTAGGAGACCCTATGAGTCATGCCTGTGCCTCGTACTTGCAGATCTGCAACTGATTTATTGCACTGTGTTTGTGTTCTCTTTTCTTGTTCTTTGTTACTCTTTGTTGATTCTTGTTTGTGTGAATATTTCTTGATCAAACATCATAGTGCACACGATGTCTTTTTGGGGTTGAAGTTTTAGGATATATGGCACCGAAGACAAGAAAATAAGCTATTAAAGCTTTGGGGCGACGGTTGAAGGATGACCCTTCTGAGAAGAGCAATCTGAGGGATCTATAGAAATTCATAGAGTCCTTGTAGACCCTGAGGCAAATGTGCCTCAGACTCGAGCCCATGCTGCACTGGTACCAATGGAAATCACTAGTCCCTTCCAGTATGAAGAGGAGGGTAAAGCAGAAAGATCAGATGATGGCCTCACTTTTTGAGTTAGACTCTATTGAGGCATCACAAACCCAGCCTGAGGATACTGCACCCTAACAATCGGCTGATCTTACTTATACTGTCATGTCCTCAAATCCCCAAAATATGTGATGGTGTATACTAGGCATGAAGGAGATTTATGATCTGGGGATGGAACTAAAAGGTCCAGGGAAGCCGATCTGGGAATTTCATTAAGAGTCGAGGCTCAAGACTAAGAGGTCTAGACCGATGCCGATGCTTGAGCACCAAGTGTTTGATTTGTTTTGAACCCAGCCCTTACTTTCTATTTATGGATGCTTTTTTCTTTTTGGTAGACAATATTTTCTTTATGAAGGTTTTGGATATGTTTAAATTTTTTGTGTTGAATGTGGTTTTTACAGTTGTTTTGGATGTTTGGTTTTGAAATTTTGGTTTTTCGTATATATGTGTGTCTCTGTGTGTGTGTGTGTGTTTTAGTTACTTGGTTTTAATATATGTATTTACTTTGAGGACAAAGTATTCTCTTTGGTGGGGTGTGGGAAGTTATGGATTAAGGTGAAGTCTGAGTAGCCTCAAGTCCATAACTTCCCCTAGTTTTGATCCGAATGTTTTCTTGTCATGTTTCTTTTTTCTTTGTGGATGTTTTAATTTCTGTTGAACTAGCATGTCTAGGTAGTGTAGATAATATGTAGATACATGGTAGTATTATCTTTTGGCGTATACATAGTCTTTAAATGCTTTTTAAATTTTGATGAAAATTTAATACACTCAAAATTTTTGAGATTGTTTGTTATTGATGCAGTCATGCGTATTGATTATTTGGTGATGTTTGTTCTGATTATGAAAAGGTAAGTTGAGGCTTGAAGCATGATCTATGAGTCTATATTTGATTGTGTGTGCAATGCCATGTGTGTTGTGAGCTTAGTTTGCCACATTCATGTATCATGTATGGACTCAGAACTCTCCTTATTACTCTAAGATTGGTTTGGTGATGTGGTTGATTTAGAAGGGATCTTAGGCTTTTGTTCTTCCAGTGAGCCCACTTTTGCCTAAATGACCTACCAAATGTGTTAGTGGGCCCCTTACTCTAAATGTTTGAGCCTCTCATGCACTCATTCTTTATTGACACCTAGCTAGCTTAGCCTTGTTTTATGAAATACCTTAATATTAGCCCGGTTCTATCCTTAAACATGTGAACCTTGATTGAGGCTAAAAACCTAAGTTGAAGGTGGATACAAATGGTGGCCCTGGTTTGGGGAATAGATATTGTGTACTTCACCTTAGGCTAAAAGTCTAAGTTGAGGGTGACCTTTATTGTTGTAAAGTAATGATAATGAGGTGGTTATTTGGGAAAGAAAGAAACAAATGAAAAGTCATGAACCGAGTGAGAAAAAGAAAAGAAAAGTGTCTTGGACTAAAAAGAATAGCAAAAATGAGGTCAAACTTAAGGCATAGCTAAAAAAGAAAAAGAAAGCACCCGAAAAAAGCTTAAAATAGGAGAATAAGGGCCGATTTAGTGACAATAGTGGGGTTATGAATGTAAAAGTGTGGGTAAACATGGTTCAAGGATAACTTTTAGTTACTACTTGACTAAAATGCCATACCAAAGCCCCATGAGCCTATGTTATATGCTATTAAGTCCTAAAGTGATCCAAATCCATTTTATCACTAATCCAAAAGTTGAGTATAGAGGCAAGTCTATGGTGTTAGTCATTTTGCATGAATTTCATTTGTGAGAGTGAGAATGCTTACATAGTCCTTGAATTCTAAATGTTTTTTGAATGAGTAAGAGAGACTTCTTTTTTGTGAGGGCATTTGTACTGCTTGATTGCCATATGACTAACCCAGTGATTATGGATGGTTGATACTCCTTCACTTGTCATAGTTGGATTGCCAGAAACATCTTTGTATTTTTATTTTGCTTAGTATCTTTGCAATTTGGTTTTAAAAATGGAAGTTGGGTACTTGAATTAGAGTAAATGATGTATAGGTAATTTGTGTAACTACTATGTCTTTCTCATTGTCTGCTTAGATTGAGTCGTCATTTGAGAATAAGCAACAATTCTAAGTTAAGGGTATTGATGTGTTGTCAAAATACAATACATTTGATGCCTAAAATAAGAGATTTTATGAATTTTTAATGCATCTTTTTATGATTTTTATGTGCTTTTGTGTTGTTATTATAGAAAATATAGGTTGACATGATTTTGGGAGAAAATTGCAAATTTTGTTCAAGTGCAGGATATACAAGCCTTCCTACGAGTCGTAGCCTAAGCTACGAGTCATAGTGTGATCTCATAGCATAAAATAGAGAGTAAAAATTAGAAATCTCCTAAGTAGAGATCAACCCTACGAGGCCACTTTATGAGTCGTAGGTCTCACTATGACTCGTATGAGTGGACTCATAGCAAGAAATAGAGAGACAAAATTTTGGACCACAAACTGAAAGCCTAGACTATGAGGGAGCATATGAGTTATAGCCCAAGCAATAACTTATACTAGTAGATCGTAATTGTTGAGTCCAAAATGTAAAGTGCCTGATACGAGACTCCGACTCCGACTTGTAGGTCACCCTACGAGTCGTACCTATGTGACATACCTACTGTCAGCTATATTTTGTATAATTATTAGGGTTAAGTTTGTAAATACTATAAATACTTTATGTTAGGGTTTAGAAGAGAGATATTCCAGAGTTTAATCTTTGAAAACAGACTTCGAATATTCTCTCTAGAATTTTTTAGGATTTTAGTGTAGAATCTCATTTTCTATTGGAAAACCCTTTTTTGGGAATTACAAATCTTCCATTGCGTTCACTCTCCATCTATCAAAGCTTGTGGTGGTATTGTTCTTCATTGCTTTGGGTAAAATTCTCAACTATGTCTTTTATTTGCATTCTTGATGGTTTTGCCTTAGCCATGAGTAGCTAAGCACCCACAACTTGTGGTTGTGGGAACCATAGATAGTTGACTTGAGATAACCTAGACTAATTACATTTTTATGATTGGGGTTTTGCATGTATTGTCTATGTCCCTTTATTTTGATTGTTGTTTGATGGTGTCCAGCACCAAAACCCCCCTTCTATTACGATTCCGACCAAGGTAGTGACGAATAGGTAAAAGAAAGTAGACGACAGGATTTGATTAATGTGTTCTTGTCTAATCAATCAAAACTGACTAAGGGGAGGTTGATTGTAATAGGTAATGGTTAGTTGGCATACCATGGTTGCTGACCAAGCGCCATGGTGAAATTCGATCTACATCTTCATAAGAGGGCTGGAAGAACCTAAGTTACTGTCCTATATATGAATTTTCAATTATAGTTATTTGTCTAGGGTAATCGAGTCAACGAATCATGCGAAATACAATTTCCAAGTTGTTCTTAAATTTGAATAATAATAACACAGTGTTTACTTTTACTTTTTTTCTTAAATCACAACTCCCTCCCCTCCCCCCATCTAGAGGTTTTATTTATCGATGCTCGAAATGATTGATAGTAAATTCTTATAGTAAAGCCCTCTATTTCTTATGGATTCTACCCTAATCTTCGGTTAGGTTAATTGCTGACAGCTACCGCTTTCTTATTTGAGCGTATACATCATCAAACCCCTAAAGTAGACCAAGTCCGCGTCACGGACTTGGTATGCCCAAGTGTATTTTTTTTTAGTTTTTTAGGGCGTTTCAGACTTTTTCTAACCCCTCTTAAATTTTAAAAATGATTAAAATAGGTCATTTTGAGCGTAAAAAGGGTTTTTGATCTCCATTCTTATTTCTAGTTTCTAAACATAGGGGTCAGGCTGCGTACATCCAACCCCCCTACCCCACAATGGGTGGAAGCCTTTGAGGCATTGGGGTAATGTTCGTTCGTTAATTAATAAAGACTATGACTAAGAAGAAGAGAAGAGGAGCAAGAATTTGAGGAAATCGAGGAGGGCTCTTACTAGGTTAAGTGTCAAAGCTTCATACAGGTATGTAAGGCTAAACTAGAACATGGAATTGTTCTTTCATGTGCCTACATTGATGGTAATAGAAAGATTATGAGTATAATGATTCTCCGTGCGTGTTTCTTGAATGTTTTCTGTAAAATTATATGTTATATGTACTTTCATATATTGATGATCATCATAAACTTGATTTCACAAATTAAATACTCTTTATGAGTTATTTTATAAATCTTGTATATTATTTTATAAAAGAATGCATGAATGAACCTAGGGATTGAGTCTAGAGCCTTAACTTGAGAATGGTGATTGTGATTGTGTGTGAGCATGATGATGAGTTGATAGAGCTTAATGGTCCCATGAGTATTCATAATTGAACTCTAGAGATTTTGTCTAAATGACTCCCTTCTAATGATTGATCTAAACCTTGAGCTATTGAATAAGAATTTAGTCAATGAGATAATAGGCGAAATGGCCCACTTGAGTTTGAGTTAATAAGATGATGAGAGTCTCTATGAGACTAATTGGGACGATTGACTGAGATAGATGGTCTTGTGAGCATTAAGTCTTGGGACAAGTATCGAATATCGAAATAAGTAAAAGTAAACCCAAGTCACACTAATTAACTATGTCGCCAAGTGTAGATAATGATTGAACCCTTACATCAGAGGTTCCCTCTTGAGTTAAGTCCCTAAAAGAAATAGAGGACTTGAGAGACTAGATCCCTTGTGGATCCAGTTCATTGTTTACCTGGAAAGTATGGAACAACTGTGGCAACATCAACAGGACTACTGCACAATCACTGGCTCGTAAGTGATTATTGTCAGATAGGAGAAACTCCCAGATAGGTCCCACATTGATACTACTCTGAGTTGAGTTGATTGATGAGATTGGAGTAATAGATTGGTCATTGTATACCCTTTATTCTTGCTTTAGATAGACATTTGACATTCTAATTGAGTATATTCTGAGTTGATGTTATTATGTATTATTTTGCCTCTATTTGCGTCATTTAACTATTTTACATATTCCTACATTTCATGTACTAACGACCATTTGGACTGCATCATTTTATGATGCAAGGCAGGTACTAGAGATCATCAACAGGCACACTATTGAACATCTTTTGCAGTCAGCTGAGTTGGTGAGCCTCCCTTACTTCAGAGGATCCTTGATTTATTTTTCATCTAGCTATTAGAGTCAGACTTTAGACTAACTTTACTTTTGAGTTGAGCTAGCCATGGGTCTATCATTGACACCAAATAGTGATAGAGGCTTAATAGACTAGATTCAAGTTGTTAATTTGAGATTATGTTGAACTAGTTTCTTTCATACTAGCCTATTTTATTGACATAATATTTGAGATTTAGAATGTCTACCATTTATTATTTTTCCTTTTTCGCCGAATTACTATGAATGCTAAAAGAATGAATGTGATGAGACCAAGTGGTTCACTTGGGGATTAGTAATAGTCTCTGAGTGCTGGTCACGTCTAGGGTACCCTCCCGAGGCATGACAAAATAATTGACTTATTAGAATGGGATTTTGTTTGTCTTTAGTTTGATTCTTGGTGATATGATCTAACATTTATGCTTATCTCATAGCTTAGTATGACTCTTTCTTGTTGTATGTATTTGTCGTGGTTGAAGGTTAACTGTAATTGTAAAAATTGACTTGTTAATATTATTATTAGATTATTAAAATGACTTTTAATTTTATTACATTGAGATTTTACCATAGGGGGGTCATAAAGAATATGTGGCCCATCTCCTATTTTATATCAATGTTACATACCACGACTTGTTGGCCCGTGCCCTATTTTTATCACATCAGTGGAACTCAATCAAGAATGCACAATGACATAGTATTCACATAGAGTAATGAGAAGTGCTTGCAAGAGTCAATAATATAACAAATATATCAAGTCAACTCAAATACCACAATATTCAAATGCATAGAGATTTTTCCATCGTAAGCTCATAGATAATGCTCTAACCCACAGGTGGTATGCAAGAATTTCATTATGAATTCTCGTTATCAAATAAACGAAATTATTTCCCCTTGGCTTGTCATCACAAATGAAACATCAAGCAATTCATATCATCATGGTACAATAATCACTTTCACATATATCGAAATAGGCCAAATCTCCATATTGAACCATTTATTTATAATTCATCAATCATTTCATCATCTTTCAATATTTTAATCATTCTTAACATATTATGTAATAAACACAATATAACATAGTTCAAATCTTTCAATTACCCTTAGTCATCAAAGCTTCGGATAATTTGTCATTTAAGTTCTTACTTCACAACCACTAGTTTCATAATTTCCATTAATATCTCAACATATATATTAACCTCAACATTTAGAATAAAGAGATTCAATAGAAAAATTACATGTAATATAATTCAAGTTCAACAATCAGAACATCATGAACACTTTCACATTATCAACAAGAACATCACAAGCTCATTTCACAATATTATCTTACAACTCTAAGTCAACAA
Source organism: Solanum sejunctum (assembly GCA_025642045.1). Taxonomy (NCBI): domain Eukaryota; kingdom Viridiplantae; phylum Streptophyta; class Magnoliopsida; order Solanales; family Solanaceae; genus Solanum; species Solanum sejunctum. The sequence goes on from JAOTQJ010149497.1 coordinate 16,129, forward strand.
TAATGGACATTATCTCATAAATTCAAGCCTTACACACCATCATTTCCACCTTCCTATTATCTAAATCATATCCACTAGAATAGTTCACTAACCCCCAAGTTTTACATTGAAAGAAGATACTAAGTTTAATAAACTCAACAAGGGTTAGGGTCCACTTGCCTTCATCGATAGCTAATTGAATCAAAGACTGGATAATCCACAAGTTCACAAGTATTTACAATCTAACAATTAAATCCACAAGTCAAGGATTCACAATATTTATAATTACTCAATCAGAAATTCCATGATCAAACCTATAATAGTATAATTTTCACGTCCCAAGCCAAGGACCTAGACGCGACACGACCAATGGGGAACCCAAAGGGACTCCAGACAAGTCTCTTAGCATATCAATCACACATCCTTAGTCGCAGAACCAAAAATAAGCATCTCAAGTTAAAATAAAAAGGGAAGTGGGATTAAGGGAAGTCTTTATATTCATAAAAGCAATAAAAGAGTCAAGCTCATATCATAAACACATTATAGTATCCAACAACACCTCTAATTTGGAATGGAGCAGGGGTCATGACACTTCCTGGGCTCATCCTCAAATAATAATAAGTATTCAACATAAAAAGGAGTCTCAACATAACATGAAGTAAATAGATATTGTACTTGGAATTGAGGACTCGCCAAAGCTTTCCTCGAGAATCGAATGAGCCACGGGGAGGAAGATGATCAAAAGGAGCTTCGGTTCCTGCATGATGATATCATATATGTGTAGGGTATGCATTAGTAAGTTTGAATATACTAAGTATCCGAGATGCAATGCAACAAACATATAAATCAATATATTCAAAATGTATAATCATAAGCAATATATATATAATCTCAAAATGGCATGCATCATCAATGCTTGTAATAAAACATGCTTGTAAAATATTCAACTTGCATAGTACATAATAAATATGTGGGAAGAGACCTTACCCGATATAGACCAAGCTAGCTACTACTTGGAATCCAAGGCATGTCACTCCCAAGGTGATCAAGGCATGTCACCCCCTCGACAAGGTGATCGAACATGTCACCCTTTCGATAAGGTGTGATCTACTTGCCAAGGTAAACCATATGTGATAATATGAATAATCCGAGGCATTTCTCGCCCCCGACAAGGTGATTTAGGCATGTCACCCCTCGACAAAGTGTGGTGTAACTAGATAGATCCACTAGAAACCATAAAAGGGATATTATATAATCCTATATAGCACATAGTTTAGAGACTAAAGACTCTATATAAGGACCCCCTGAGTTGATCCCCATCTTAAGCCTCAATCGGTGCTAAGTTAAATCCCAGGGAATACTTGAAATAGTCATAACTTGAATAACTTGTAAGAAACACGATAACATGACATGAGTAGCTCATAAACATGCTTGACCTCTATTAGTGAGCCTAACTTGAACATGAGAGTAGATACTAATCATACATGATCCCTTCCTTTAAATGAATGACTCACAAGTGGTAAAAATCTTGAAAGAAGGGTCAACTTGATACTTGCAACATCATAGATACTTTTATGAAATCAATACATGCTTGAAAGTCCTAAATCATCATAAAGTCACTTGACTTGTAAATCATGTAATAGATCATCAATAACTTGAGAATTCTTGTCATGTCATTTTATCAAATACATGGTGGGTTCATGATACTTGTTCAAAATCATGCAATTCAAGAGTGAAATAATATGAGTGAACTCAATACAAATCAACCCACCAACATATAGTAAAACCCTCATGTAAGGTACCTAGAAATCCATCACCAAAGCTAATAATATTTCATAGTTTTATAGCTCAAAACATGCATAGTCTCAATAGACAAAAGCAATTCATGGAAAAAAACTTGAACTAGACATTCATGCACAATCAATCAATACTTGTCAAAACCTCAACATGATTTATGCTCATATTTCATAATAAGAGATAAATTTTCATAAAAAGAGAAGGTTGAGCTCTATGGTTGAAAGGACCTATGGATGAGGACCCACATACCTTAAGCCTTGAATTCCTTGAGGTGAAATTGAGGTAGACTTAGAGCTTGAAATGAGTCCTTGAGTTCCAAAATTGAGATTGAAATTCTTAGATTTGGATGAGAGAATTGATAGAGTCTTAGAGAGGTTATAGATAGGATTTTGTAAGTTATAGAGTTGAAAAATGGCTAAGTATGAGTGGTTTCACGTTTAAGTGTGCATGGGGCTATGACCCCAATGCCCTTGGATGAAATAAGAAAACAAAGGAAACTTTTACACTGTTTTGCACCCCTGGCACGATGTGAGCCAGACGTGGAGTCAAGATTACACAGTGGCGTACCTAGGCGCATCATGCCCTAGGCGCGGACAACCACTGGAAATCGTAAAATTAGCAAAAATTATTTTTTGCTATGGGTCTTTTAAAATTTGGGTTATACCCATTTCCCACTCAATTTTGTCCCATGATCGAGAATACGAAGCCAGATTTTTGAAATCACCCACGGATTTTGAGATATATACAAATTATTATTATGGGGCATTTCGAATCACATGAGGGGTGTTTCAATAATTCTATCCTATTTCATGACAATTCACCCAACCCAAGCACATAGGATAATACAGGTTTAATCATGCTTAACATAAGGTTAGAAGTCCACTTACCTTAATCGAAGTCTCAATCGACTTCAATCCAAGCATTTTCCCCGTCTACAATATTCCAAATCACCATAATCTAGTCAATAATTACATTATGAAACTAGCAACACTAAAATCAAGTAATTCAGGTGAAAAGGGCAAAATGGTCCAAAATTCTCATAGTGAAAAAGGTTTTCAAAATCTAACAATCTTTATATGAAAATGTTCCCTAAGTGATAAGGAGTCTAATAATTGAATCCATTTCAAATAAGAAGTTAAAACGAGCTCACAATCACTAAATTTCTATCAAAAATCAATGTCCGAGAAAATTCTAATTTCTCCAATTAAAATCCCCATTTTTGATGTTAAAAATAACAAATTAATTAATGGGAATTGAAGATATAATTTTGAAACATCTTTCCCAAAAACTTTGTCTCGAGAATCCTTGAGAAATCTCTCCAAAATCGAGTTTAGAAAATTAAAAATTGTGAAAAATAATGAAACCCATCACTTTAAAAATTTAATGCAGTTTCACAAAATTTTGTACTCCAAAAACGCAGATCTCACATTATCCATACCTCTGCAAACGTGAAATTTGCCCGCGAACACGAAGCTCATCAGCTCCTACACCTCTGCAAACTGCAGAGTGTAAATCCGGTTGCACCAGATTAGAATCCAATAGCAAATTCAAAACTCGAAACTGAACCTCGGGGTTCATTCAAAACCAAATACACATAAACTAAATATGTAACTCTATCAGAAAGGACATTTCAGACTCAATAGAACCATCAAAATTTGAATTTCAAGCCACCTTAGCCTAGAATCTGATAAAACTCAAATAAACTTGTCAAAACTTAAAACACTCTAAACATCCTCGGTAACTCTAAAATTTATAGCAAGACTATTTCTAGCATTAGTTTCACTACCCAGAACCACTGAAACTGTCAGAATTTCTATTTGAGCTTCCGAACTATGAATGTTAAGCAAAGTCAAACTATAATCCGAATCTAATTGAAAATGCAACTTTGGATCCAAAATCTCCGTTTCAACTCCAAATTCAGTTCTACCAATTCTCCATACCAAATTCTACATCCTGGAGCTAATGGAATCAATGGAATCACATTCTGACCCTGAAACTCAAAATGACCTCAAAACTCAAAATTTTAAATTTTAAGCCTTTAAAAGCTTTTTCTTTAGCAAAATTACAACTTTTCATAAGATTTTTGAAATATGACTTTTTGAATTATCCAAAATGACCGAAAGCAACTTTCAAGAAGGAAAAAAATGGTAATTTTATTGAAATTTCAAAAAATAACCTTTAGGGTTATTACATCATTCACCATTAAAAACCATGTGTGTCCTTGAACCAAAAATGATGGGAGGAGCCTCCCTAGAAGTAACCAAGCTTTTATAATACAATTTTGTAAGTCATTAATCGCTTCTAAGTAATCTTATTTTCGAAAGCTATACCATTAAGATGTACTATCAAGAATAAAACTTATGAACCAAAATGAAAGTCTGCCCTCCAAGAGAAATTAGCAAGTCAAGGACTAGCCTATAAACCAATCTTGAACCAACGCCCTCATACGACAGTATACATATCAGGACAAAGTCTCACCCACAAGAACACAAGGCAACTCAAATCCATTTTTTGGTGAAGGTCAAGAGTGAATTTGAACCAATCATAGCTAATTGCAATATACAAACTATTGCAAATCTCATCTAAGTTCAGTTGTCCTAACATAATCCTCCCCTAGTTTAAGCTGCACACATCTAATACTTAGACTATGCATATTCATAAGAGAAAATCCAACTAATCTGCCCCAAAGGAAGGTAAGGACTAGGAAAGACAACCAGTGAATGATACTGCCAAGCTTATAAAACCTCAATTAGCACTACTCAGATACTAGAACAGTAGTTGAATCAGGTATGGTTCCTTTTCCACAAACTATAATTATTCTATTAGAAATCAACCTCAAACACTCGTACCCTCATGCCAAACTTAAGAAATTCTTGAACACCCTACGAATTATGTATACTATAAGCACGTAACCCTTATTTACCACTCAATATATACATAACCCATCATGATAGTCTATGTTAACTTCCATCAACGAGCTAGTATTCGTCCAATCCAAAATCATCAATGACATACATACAATCGTAAGTCCTTTTTGAAGTGCTTCTATGAGTCACCAACTATGATCGAACAATACAAACTAACATGAAACACAATTTCTCATGTATCACTATTTGCCATTAAACCCAAACCAAATCTTCTAAAACGTAGTTGATAATATTTCATAATCTGGTGGTGAGTCAAGCCTCCTCACATTCTCACACAAACTCACAAGCGAAATTCATACAATTTACAACTCTAAACCATGGATCCATATATGATGTCTAATTTCCTTCACTTCTATTAACTTGTATCTGTCATCAATGCTGCAAGGATGTTTGAATGCTTAACCCATACTCATGACCCACTCTTAACTGCTCAATCTCTTTAATGCCCAAGGTTCATGTACTCGCTTCTAACCTATTTATTGCCATTATTTCTTAGAAAAACTCTATATCATATTGCCTTTTACTTCACAACAGCTATTTAAATGTAACTTCATTAAGTTTGTTCACCATCAAATATAACATAATCCATAATTGAAGCCATAAAGAAATCTATTCTCATACTTGAGCTAACTTCTGTAGACTTCTCTCTCATGTCTTACCCAACAATCTCTTAACCCCATCGATGCAAGTGTAACCTTCATATACTGAACAGGGTAAACAAAACATGCCATACTACAAAATTGATCTTATGGCTAATATGGCAACCCACTTCTAATTCATACTAGTAAAATTAAATGACTCAATTAATTATCCACATGCACTTTCCTTCTACCATTCCCGATTGCAATCATACAAGTGAACTTGTCGAAATCTCATTATTCCCTATGCTTGTCATTTCAATGTCAATGCATTTCTCTTGACTCTCAATGAAGTCACCAATCCCCATATAGATCTCTAAGGTAAAATTCATAGTTAAATATATTGGTACCCATCCCAAGATTCACCACTTTGACTTTCCTTATGACCAATATCAAACTCAAACATCCATAATAACAACCAATTGGTTCTCCCCAAATATGATGGTAATACGAAACTTACTACTTGAGTAAGTGAAATAATTGATTCCTTAGTAACTAGTGTTTGTGCTCAAAGACCAATGACTTTATCACCTTATATTACTAGTACCACATCATAAGATCTACTAGATCCATCACTAGAAAGCCTCATACCCCCGAGAAATTCATGCTCGAATAGTCCACATTTTTGTCTCATTGCATGACTATCATATATAATAGGATTAATTTCATCTCTCACCCAGAAATACCTTCTTCCATAGCCTAGATGGATAGAAGAAGCAACACAGTCCATAACCCTAACCAAATAGATACCAAATACCATCATAACAGTCATATTATTATTATTCATTCTATATGCGTATTCCAAGAAGGAACAATAGAAGTTCCAATTTCAATGAACACAATGCCATCTTCTATTCATACTATGCATCTCTCATTTGAAAAACTTAACAAATGTAAGTCCATAATTATCCCAGTGATAACATAGTCATTCCCACCATATTATTCCATATTTATGAATAGCCCCAAATATCTGGTAGACCAGGAAAGTACCACCCTCGATGTTGAATAGGTAACTAGAAATAATATGGTACTTATAACATCCTCCAATTAGTTTCACCTTTGGATACTTTACCCTTAACATACCTCATTAGACCCCAACCAAACCTAAATCTCTTCGAATTATAAGATGATCCAAGGGTGCCCACACATGCATCCATTGAGTCTATTACATCTTTCTCAAAGCTGGATCGAATTCCAAATAACACAATATCTAGCAGCCCAACAACAACCATGCAAGATAGGAATTGAAAGAATAAGAGAAAATTTCCTAATAGTCTCCATAGCCTATTAAGGATAAGTAACGAATATCTATCCGCTGATCCTTAAGAATCTACTCAGCTGGGCTTGTACATATGTGAAACCTATGAACACGGGGGTCTAATACTAACTTGTCATGACCTAAAATTCAAGTATAGCGCTTACCTAAATTGTAACGACCTCCATTAGGAGCCTTGAGTATAGAAAAGTTGGCCCAAGAAAATAACCTGGAGTCTTGGTTTATAAGGGTAACTTACGGCTCGTAAGTTGACATATGACCTATAGGATACCTTATGGCTGTGGGTGATTTTATGAGGGGGATCCTAGACATGAATGAAATTTGGAGTTTGTTGGAAGGTGACTTACGAGTTATCATATGACCTATGGAGTAGGATATGACCCATAAGGTCTTCCATGGAATTAGGCCAAGGATAAGATGAAAAATGGCTAAGCGTAAAAGGACTTTGTGAGTCCAATTATGGACCATGAAAGATTATACGGTTCATGACATGTATCCATGTCTTTGAGTCTGACAAAGTTAGTTTTCAAGAAATTCCAAATGTGTTATTAGACAAAGGGTCTTATAGTCTGTGGATCAACTTACGGACCGTAATCGAGGTCTCGTAGGTCAATTCTGATAGTTTTAATGAGGGGCAATTTTGTTATTTTCATCCTTTCTATTCCTAAATTACATCATTTTGGGGATGGTAAAAGGAACCTATATTATCCTTTAAGTCCTAGAATCACCCCTTATTCTCTTGTTCTTTTAGTTCCAAATTTACTTAGGCAAAAAAGGCTCTCAAGAACAAATTAGGGCAAGGTTAGGGTTTCAAGGCTTTTTCCTTTAAGGTTTTAATTTCGTTTCACTGGGGTTCCCCAATGTATGTGAGTTGATTTATGGGTATCCTTCCACCTATTAAGTTCCTTAGTAAGTATATTACCTTTTCTTTAAGTTTCTCAATGTTAATATTCATGATTATGATAATTCATAATGTTTATATTACTAAATGCCATTTATGAAGTTTAACAACTATTTTGATATGTATATATATGCATATTTGACTAATGATGATGATACCATGATGGTTTTCGATGTGATAGTGGTTTGGTATTTTTAATGTTCATTTTAAAGAGAAATTTCCTTATGACTTATGTGTTTTATGATTATTTCATTATAAAACCAAGCCCATCTAGTTTTCAAGCAAAACTTTCTATGATTTATGATGATAGGACATTAAAGAGCGTCAAAGTTAAGTTTATCAAGATTTATGTATGATGTTAATTTCCCTAAAAGATGTTTAAGAAAGATTCCTAAGTTTTGATCTACTCTTATTGATTGCTACTTATGATTCTATGTTTTAAGGATTTCGTGGGATAACTTCGCACTGAGAGGACTAGAGTTGAGACTCATCCCTTAATTGAGACATGATCTTGTGAAGCTAAATCTTAATGTCCCTAACTACGTGCCACCATATGAGTCTTTGTAGGCTAGACTAGTGGATCCACGTAGGCCCAAATATTATGAAATATGCAATTGCAAAGTTACTAAGTTTTTGATATCTACCTTGGCAAGTAGATTGCCCTTTTCCCAATGGGAGGAGTTTATTGGATTTGATGCAGTAGCTCACTTGATTTTATTGTCAGTTATAGTCTATTCCCGTAAGCTTTATGATCTTATGTTATGTTTTCATTATATGTGCTTTCTTATGCATTGTCTCATATTGATGTTGAGCCATATTCCTTGTGCATGCTTAACCTTACTTTATGTATCTTTTATCACATGTATCTTTTATCTTATGTTTAATCATAATGGCATGACAATTTTATCCATGCATTGCATCTTATATACTTAGTAAATCCAATGTACTAATACATATTTTACCTATATGATTTAACCATGTAGGGGCAGACACTTATCCACTGGCTCGTTAGTACTTAGTGTTCAAGACTAGCTTTACTATTCGTGGTAAGCCCTTAGTAAGGGACTCTTCCACTTTTCCATACGATCTTGTATATTTACTTTATTTTAAGACAATGCATTTGTAGCCCTTTTAAAATGTTTACCTTCTATGTTGCACTATTTTAGACTTCTTTCTATTTGATAGAGATTGACCTATACCAGTCTCATCTGCTTATGATGTAGTTGGTATGCATATGCTCAAACAAATGATTGTAGTATTTTCACTATTTTTTAATGTTGCTTCGTTGCCCTTCTGAGGCGTTTACTTTCTATGCTGCACTATTTTAGACTTCTTTCTATTTCATGGAAATCGACCTATACCAGTCCCATCTGCTTATGATTAGTTGGTATGTATATGGACAAACAGATGATTGTAGTATTTTCACTATTTTTAAATTTTTGCTTCATTGTCAGATTGAATCTTAGTCCCTTTCCTTTGATTTTTCTACAATTTATTCCTATTAAATACCTATGAATGCTTAAGATGCTTGATACATATACAAAGCCCTGAAGCAACCTGGAGCTTGGTGACAACATTTGAATATCCTATACTTTTACTGGGGAGATCTACTAGCACTTGTACCTGCAATATGAAATGCACGTCCCTCGAAAGGGATGTCAGTATGAGATAATATATTGAGTATATAAGGTAGGACATACTGTACATAAAGTAATAACTCAAATAAAACTATGCATCTATGGCAGAATATGGACCACCCATCATTATACTGTGGAATCCTGTACTTTATGTCCTTTATAGTACTTTACCTTTACTGTATAATCTGTGCACAACTGTAAAACTAATGACCAACTGATCAGTGGTGAAATTGTATCGAGTTCATCCCTAGCTAGGTTATACTCAACCTCTCGGGCTACACCCCCTTTGATAGGATCATCCTTGGCTAGGTTATACTCAACCCCCTTGGGCTACCACCTATCAGAAACTGTATACTGTATTTTTCAATTACCTTTGAGATGATTCTTTTGTTAAATGAAACCAAAACCAGGAAATAAATCTTAGGGTGATGTTTATAACTCAAACCATGTTAATAACACCAAGTTCTCTTCATAATATAACTTAAAAACCATAGAGGAGTCACTAAAACAAAAGGAAAAGGTGCAGCAACTTTCTGCACAGAATCTATCCAACAGATTTCAACAAGTATAACTAGCCTCTATTTCTTTTTTTCATAAGAAAACCATACTAAACACACGTATAAAATTACTTACCACTATTTTCAAGATATAGGGCTTGTATAAGAACCCTAGAAGTCCCTTTTAGTTGCTTTCCAAGGTGAATAAAAGTTGAGAGAACTCTGAAGACAAATCTGTCTTTTTTTGAGTTCAAGTGAATGATGGCTTTGTGGGAGCTACTTTGACCCTTTTTAATGTGTGATTTTGGCCGAAATAATGAGGAATTCTCAGCCTTATTTTATTAAGTAGGTGATGCAGCTCCTTTCTCCTTTCATTTGGGCCTTTTGGGGCTCCAAATTGGTTGGACTTGGGCTGTCTATTTTCAGCTTTGTTACTCACTTGGGTTGGGCATAAAGTATCCAAGAACGTGTGATGTCTTTGGACCCTTTTTATTATACTTCTTCGGCTTAAAATGTAGCCCATCTATGATACTAAAATATGGGCCAAAGTTACACCCTTAACATGGACTTTATTCATAATTGAACTTGGACCATTTCGACGTCGAGCCTCATCTCCATTTAGTTAGCGATTTAAGCTAAGCAAGTAGGTGACTCACCTGCTAGCTTCTAAGTCCTACAAGCACCTCAATTCTCTTACTTCATTTTAAGGTCATAATATTCTCAATTAGACACAAAACATGTATACACATGATCCTCTTTAGCGTTAGATGCACATATAGCCCATTACCAAGAGATTCAAGCACTTTTAAAAATTAGCGCTAATTTGACCAAACCATGTTATGTTTCATTTCACTTTTGCTAGTAGTGTAAGTTGTGGGGTGTTACATCCTCCCCCCTTAGGAACATTCATCATCGAATGTTAGCATAATTGGATAGCGTAACCAAGTTTAAATCTTTACTTACACAAACTATTTGACAACAAATTCAACATTTAATAACACGTACCTATTAGTGTCTCAATTCTTCATGTTGGACTTCCTCTTCAGATTCAAATAAGTAAGGGTATTTCAATTTCATCATATCCTCAACTTTTCATGTTATTTCTTCTGCTTGCTGGTTCCTCCAAAGTACTTTAACTGAAGCTATTTCTTTATTCCTTAGCTTCTTAACTTGATGATCTAGAATAGCAATATGATCTAGAATAGCAATAGGCACTTCTTCATAGGTGAGATCTTCTGTAACCTGTACATCCTCAATAGAAGTAATACGAGATGGGTCACCTATACATTTTTCAATTATCAAGACATGAAAAACTGGATGAACCATTGAAAGCTCTTGGGGTAACTCTAGTTCATATGCTACCTGCCCGAACTTCTTAATAATCTGATATGGCCTTATGTAGCGTGAACTCAGTTTTCCCTTCTTACCAAATCTCATAACCCCTTTCATTGGAGACACCTTTAAAAATACCTAATTAGCTACTGAAAATTCCAACCTTCTTTTCCTGGCATTCGCATATGATTTGTGTCGACTTTAGGCTATTTCTAGTCGCTGTTGTATCACCTTAACTTTTTCCATGGCTTATTGTACTAGATTCGACCCATGTAAGGTGGTATCACCCACTTTAAATCATCCAATTGGCTATCTACATTTCCTTCCATACAAAGCCTCATAAGGTGCCATCTTGATACTCGCGTGGTAGCTTTTGTTATAGGCAAACTCAATAAGTGGCAAATGGTCCACCCAACTACCTTTAAAGTCCAATACACAAGCTCGTAACATATCTTCAAGTGTCTGAATGGTGCATTCTGCTTGATCATCTGTTTGAGGGTGGAATGCTGTACTCAGATTCACTTATGTCCCAAAACTCCGTTGGAAGGACATCCAAAACTTTGCAGTGAATTGAGCCCCTCGATCAGATATCATGGATATTGGCACTCCATGTAGCCTGACTATCTATTTTAGGTACAACCTAGCATACACTTCCACTGTATAATCACTTCTGACTTGCAAGAAGTGTGCTAACTTTGTCAGTCTGTCAACTATTACCATATGGAATAAAATTTCTGAGATAAGCGAGGTAAACTTGTAACAAAATCCATATTAATCATATCCCACTTCCATGTTGGAAGTTCTATACACTGCATATAACCTCCTGACTTTTGGTGTTCTACTTTCACTTGTTAGTAATTTGGACATTGAGCCACAAATTTTGCAAGGTTCCTTTTCATGCCTCCCTACCAAAACATTTCCTTTAGGTCATGGTACATCTTAGTTGATCCTGGGTGGATGGAGTATCGGGAATGATGGGCTTCTTCCATTATCCTCCTTCTTAAGCCATTAATATTAGGCACACATAAACTATTCTGATAGTATACTACTCCATTTTGTGCAAAGCTAAAGCCTTTTATCATACCATGACTCACTTTTTCCTTAAGCTATCGTAGAATAGGATCCTTGAATTGTTTTTCTTTCACCTCCATCACCATCGAAGACTCCGCTGCATTATGCACAATAACCCCTTCCTTTGGAGTTTCAAGAAGGTGCACTCCCAAACTGGCTGGCTGACATAGATCCTTATCCATTCCCTGGCTTATCACTGCTGAATCATCAGTGTTTATGATTTCCTTACAACTCAGAGCATCATCTACCACATTTGCCTTCGTTGAATGGTATAGTATATCAACGTCATAATCCTTTATTAGCTCTAGCCATCTTCGCTGTCTCAAGTTTAGATCTTTTTGCTTAAAGATGTACTGCAGGCTCTTATGATCAGTATATATATCAACATGGACCACATACAAATAGTGGTGCCATATTTTCAAAGCAAATACAACTGCTGCTAGCTCGAGACATGAGTTGGGTAGTTTTTCTCATGGAGTCATAGCTGTCTGGATGCACAAGCAATTACCCTACCATACTATGCTAAGACACACCCTAAGCCAACTCTTGAAGCATCATAATATACTGTATACCCCTCAGTACCTTCTGGAAGTACTAGCACAGGTGCATAAGTTAGCTTATTTTTCAGTTCCTAGAAGTTTCTTTCACATGCATCATTCCATTGAAACTTGGTTGCCTTATATGTCAGCTTTGTGACAGGTGCATAAATAGAATAAAAACCTTCAACAAACCTCCTAGAATAACCTTCCAAGCCTAAGAAGCTCCGAACTTCCGTGGGTGTCGTGGGCCTTAGCCAATCTTTCACAGCTTCTATCTTTTGTGAATCAGCCGTTATCCCCTCATTAGACATAATAAGGCCCAAGAATGCTACTGACTTCAGCCAAAATTCGCATTTAGAAAATTTGGCATACAGATGTCGATCACTAAGAGTCTGTAATACCTATCGCAAGTGATCTGTGTGGTCCTTTTCTGATTTTGAATATAACAAAATGTCATCTATAAATACTATCACAAACACTTCCAAGAATGGTTTGAATACCCTGTTCATCAAATCTATAAAAATTTCTGGTGCATTCATTAGCCTAAATGACATAACAAGAAATTCAAAGCGACCATAACACGTTCTGAAAGCTGTTTTACGTATATCTTGCTCCTTCACCCTCACTTGGTGATAACCTAATCTCAAATCAATTTTTGAAAAGCATTTGGCACCCTGTAACTGATCAAATAAATCATCAATCCTGAGGAGGGGATATTTATTCTTAATTGTCACCCTATTTAATTGTCAATAATCAATACACATCCTCAAGGTGCCATCTTTTTTGCACACAAATAACACTGGTGCACCCCAGGAGGACACACTAGGCCTTATAAAACCCTTATCCAGTAAATCTTTTAACTGCTCTTTCAATTCACACAATTCTGCTGGGGCCATTCTATATGGAGGTATAGAAATAGATTGAGTGCCTGGGAGTAAGTCAATACCAAAATCTATTTTTCGTTCAGGAGGTAAGCCTGGGAGTTCTTCAAAGACCACATCAACAAATTCATTCACTACTGGAACTGATTGAAGAGTTGGTGATTTTGTCTCCATATCCTTTACTCTAACTAAATGACATATATACCCCTTGGATATCATTTTTCTGGCCTTAAAGTAAGAGATAAACTTACCCTCTGGTTCCCCAACATTGCCTTTCCATTCAAGAACTGCCTCGTTTGGAAAGTGAAAATACACTCTCTTAGTTCGGCAATCTACAGCGGCATAACAAGAAGCTAACCAGTCCATACCCATTATAACATCAAATTCCACCATTTCTAGCTCAATAAGGTCAGTCAATGTGTCACAGTCACAAATAGTTACTACACAGTCGTAATAAACCCTTCTGGCCATAATAGATTCACCAGTTGGTGTAGACACTTCAAATGGTTTGTTCAACAATTTGGGTGTTCTCTTAAGCTTCCCAGCAACTAGTGGAGTGATGTATGATAATGTAGAACTGGGGTCAATTAATGCATATACCTTATGTGAAAAGATAGACAATGTATTTGTGACCATATCAGGTGAGGCTTTCAAATTTTGTCGACTCCCCAGTGCATAAGTGCGATTCTGGACCCCACTAGAGCTAGCTGTCCCTATAAAACCTCTTCCACGACCCATAGGTGCTTGCTGACCCCTACTTACTGGAGAAATTAATGATGATGATGCAATAGTTGACCTAACGGATTGTGCCAAACAACCCATACGTCTCTTTGGGAAATCCCTTATCATGTGCCCTGGCATACCACATAAATAGCAAACATCTATCCCAACGCAACATATACTCAGATGACTCCTTCCACACTATTTACAAGCCTGCCTAGGAATTATTAGTTGCCCTACCGAATAACCCATTGCTCGAGCACCTTGCCCTTTACCTCGTTGACCCAACTGATTACTTCGAGACCCCTGAAGTTGTGGTAGAGCATTGATTGCAGTGTAGGAAAATGATGGCCTAGGCGATCTATTAGAAAACCAAGGCCTAAACTCACCTTGGGGTGATGCAAATTGCCTTGTAGATCTGGCTCTTTTGGCCTGCCCCCTCTCCAACTCTTATGTCCTTCTCCTCTACCTCTATCCTCTAATTTCTGTGCAAAAGCTTGTATTCTTGCTATATCCATATCTTTATTCAAATAAACAATAGTGCAGTCTCTGACCAATATGTATCCAACCTATATACATATCGGTGAACTCTATCTACCATTGTAGTAACCACATTAGGAGCATACCTTGCTAGGGAATTAAATTGAAGGCTATACTCCCTCACACTCATATTCCCTTGGTGAAGATTCAGGAATTGATCTGTATGGGCCTCTCAGGTCTCTAATGGCAAATAATGGTCAAGGAATACCTCTTTGGACTCTTTCCAGGTAGTTGGAGGTGCATCCATACCCTTAGATTACTTCCAAGCTTCATACCATAATATAGCTATACCCTTCAGCTATATGTCACTAACTCGACTGCTTCTGTACCACCCACTTGCATAACATCTAAAGTACGCTGAATTTGATCAATAATGTCCTGGGGATCTTCATTATAATCTGACCCAGTGCAGGTTGGAGGGTCCAAATTAAGAAAATCATGTATCCTGGTACCAACTGCCCTATTTGTACCACCTATACCTATAACTGGACCGTCCTGCCTTTGACCTTGTTCGGCAACTATACAGGTCAATAGTTGGATTGCATTTCTCAAATCCTGCACGGTAGCATCTATAGGTGGCTCTGGATGAATTTCACTGCTCTCTGGTTCATTAGGAACTGGAGGAGTTGAAGATGTCTGTGACAAAGACTCCTCTCGAATTTCATCTTGTTGTCTCACCTGGCTAGGTATACCAATCACCACTTCTATTCCATTTCCTTTACCTTTGTTTTTCCTTGTTTCAGACATACTTGCTATAAAAATAATTTAGGATTATACATAGGGCACCTATTATACTTTTCTTTATAGCATGATCTAAAGAATAGAAAGAAAGTAACAACTCCTAAATGCTACGTAGCCTCCTACTTATAAATGTAGTGCACAACACATCGGTAAACAAGAATCTACATAGACACAACTTTGTAGACTACCTAGGATGACATGATCTAATACCGCTTCAGTCACGCCCCAAATTCCCATAGGGTAGACTGGCACCTATTGTCGATAAGGCTCGGGAGAACCAACCTATAACTATATGCTTTCTATATATATTATAAGGAGTTTTTGCATTTAACATTCCTTTAAGAAGATAAACAGTGATAACAAGTCAAATGGAAATACATATGACTAGGCCGTTGGGGCCATGATATTTAAAATACGAGACTTGACCAAACTTTACTTTACATAGTCCACAAAGCCTCTAAATAAAGCGAACATCTAATAAGGGTCAGGATAGGCCCTGCCTCAACAAATTGTGCAATCAAAATACGTAAGCTCTAGACATATACAAATCCCCGAAGCAACCTGGAGCTTGGTGACAACAGTTGACTATCTTGTACTTTTACTGGGGACATCTACTAGCACCTGTACCTGCAGCATGAAATGCAGGTCCCCCATAAGGGATGACTGTATGAGATAATGTACTGAGTATATAAGGTAGGACATACTGTACATAAAGTAATAACTCAAATGAAACTATGCATCTGTAGCAGAATATGGACCACCCTTCATTATACTGTGGAATCCTGTACTTTATGTCCTTTATATTATTTTACCTTTACTGTATAATCTGTGCATAACTGTAAAACAAATGGCCAACTGATCAGTGGTGAAACTATATCAGGTTAGTCCCTGACTAGGTTATACTCAACCCCTCGGGCTACCCCCCTTTGATAGGATCGTCCCTGGCTAGGTTATACTCAACCCCCTTGG